>CAUYPK010167549.1:0-58935 GCA_963574355.1 Loris lydekkerianus | reverse complement strand
ACATGGATGGAGCTGGAACATATTCTTCTTAGTAAAGAATCTCAAGAATGGAAGAAAAAGTATCCAGTGTACTCAGCCTCTACTATGAAACCAATTTATAGCACTAATTTATAGCTTTCATATGAAAGCTATAATCCAATTGTAACCTAAGAATATGGGGAAGGGGAAAAGGGAGGGGAGAGGAAAGGATGGACAGAGGGAGGGTAATTGGAGGGGTGGTGGTGTGTAAATCTACTTACAAGCTATAATAAACACCCTTCAGAGGATGGGCACACACTAAAAACCCTGACATAACATTGTAAAAGATGTTCATATAACAAAAGTATTGTGCCCCTCAATACTTTGAAATTTAAAAAACAAAGGAAAAAATAAAAAATATCAGTTATTTGTAAGAGAGTGTGTATGTGAATCAATGTGATAGTGCCATAATATGAAATATGTTTAAAATGGGTCAGGGTGGAAATTGTGGAATATCATGAAATAATTATGAGATAGTAAGCTAGCATTTATAACCAATTTTTATTAAGAATGACTTTCTTGATAACTTACGTGCAATAATTTTGCCTGGTGTAGAATCTGATAAATGTTTTAAGGAGATAAAGATTGTAAGGTTGACACCAAACTTTGGCACTTGAAATTTATATCTTAAATTGAGCATTGAGGATTCATGATTAATTTAACTAGCAAAAGTGCAACATTTTATTTCATATAAAAGTCACCATAAAATTATGTAAGGTTTTTGAAAATAAAAGATGTATTAAATAAAAGTTTAGCTGAGTACAAATGAATTATTTACATGTGCAATAAATTTTATATAGCATATACTTGGGTGTTTAATTAAGAGAACAGTACTTTATAAAATGCAAACATTTATTTTTTAAAACATCAAATATTTTTGGGAAACCCAATTTATATACTTTTTTTTTTGAGACAGAGTCTCACTATGTCACCCTAGATAGAGTGCTGTGGTGTCACAGCTCACAGCAACCTCCAACTCCTGGGCTTAAGCGATTCTCCTGCCTCTGCCTCCCAAGTACCTGGGACTACAGCACCCACCACAACGGCCAGCTATTCCAATTTTTATACTTGAATGATGACAAACACAAGAAGGCTGACCTCTCAGTATGCAACACAGCACAAAGGAGAATGAACCCATTAAATGGATGGAGTAAGGAAGAAGAAAGCAAAATTATCCATTTTAAGTTTTGATTTTGACCAAAAGCTCCAAGCTGTGTCGTTTGTATTTTCCATAATGCCATTACTATTTCAACTCAACAAAACAAATTATTAAAATATTTACCAATAATTGTGGCCAATGTATTAAAATTTTTTTAAGTATAAAACTTAAGAGATATTTATTCCATCAGTCCATGGAGACAAGGCTTTCCCAAAACAAGGATAGGAGACAACTTTCGAAGACAGTCACAGAAGACTCACCCTTCAGCTATTTTGCTAGGAGAACTGGGGGCAATGTCCATGTACTGTTACTAAAATGAATCACATTGTAATGCTGACTTTGACTGCTTTATTTTTACACTTACTCGGTAGTTGAGACTCTTCAATGTGCTTTATGCAGATTATCTCCTTTGATGAATGTTTTGACTTACCACATTCTGAGATAGTTACAATTATTATATCCACCATATGGGTAAGTGAACTGGGGAGAAATGCAGCTTATCCTAGGGTGTAGAAAAATTTGGAACCATCAGAATCAATTCAAACCTGTATCAATCAAAAACTGCACCATTTTCCCTGTGTCATATTGACTCAGCTTCTCTCCATCTATCTTCTCCCCCTAAAATTTCAAACTGAATGCCATCTTACTCAGAGGTCATTAAATTAGTTTCTTTCCCCCAAATGATCCCCACACAAAATAGGTCAGTTCCTACTCTTAATCTTCTACCTATATTGTGCAATAACTAGCATTTAAAATTGAAGATTTTCATAATTGCTTGACACTGCCATAAGCGAATATTTTGGTGAACTATGAATTTATTACTTAAATATTTGTTAGTCAAGTTCTTAGATGATTCTAATACTTACATCTTACTGTGGCAGGCAGTTTACTTCTAACTTTGAACGTCCCTATTGAAGACCTTCATGTTGAAGTGAAATGCCACCTTACACTTTTATTCTTTTATTAAACAAATACTTATTGTATATCATATGTGTTCCACTGTTCTACGTACTGGGGATATGTCAATGAACAAAATGAAAATCCCAGAATTTGGGGAACCTTCTGCTTTCCACTCAATTAGGCTATAATGAATCTATTTACATTCTTTCTGTGATGTTTACCTTTTAGGTGTTGAAAGGTAGAATTTAGGGATGTTTTTAGTCTTCTTTTCTTTAAGTGTTTCCTGTTAGTTAAAATAATATTTATGGAATGTATTTTAAAGATTTAAAAAACATTGACAGGTTTTGCGCCTGTAGCACAGTGCTTACGGAGCCAGTCACATACACTGAGGCTGGTGGGTTCAAACCCAGCTTGGGCCAGCTGAACAATGACAACTGCAACCAAAAAATAGCCAGGCTTTGTGGCAGGTGCCTATAGTCCCAGCTACTTGGGAGTCTGAGGCAAGAGAATCACTGAAGCACAAGAGCTGGAGGTTGCTGTGAACTATGATGCCACAGCACTCCACTGAGGGCGATATAGTGAGACTGTTTCAAAGAAAAAAAAAAAAAATTACAGTATGTACACTTCTCTAGAAATTTTTATCAGATATTAATATTTATCAGAATAGCACAAAATGGAAGTATCTTCACGCCAAGTATTGATATGTTTAATGCAGAAAATCCATAAGCAAAGTGAACTGTTTGGGTTTCAGATTATTCTACTTTTATAGACCACTGACTTTAGTTGTTTTTTGGATCACAAGGAATTCATCAGCTAGCCCATGTTTTTTTAAAAATTAATTAATTTTATGAATATATTCCTGGGTGGGTGGAGGTTATTCAGAATTCCTTTCCGTTACCCTTATTCTTCTGCCCATGTGTGTTTCCTCCAGAATTATTGAACTATTTAGCCAAGTCTCAGTTGATTGCTTCTATATATTTATATCTGAATGCCCAAATAAGGGAAGATGACAAACAATTAAAAACAGTATAGTCTGGCCACATTTGCTCTACCAGTTTTCCACATCCAATAGTCTTGATTCTTAGTGAAAGCAGCCAGTCTCTTTGAGGAATACATCCTTAACACCCAATGTGTTGGGAAGACTTAACATGTCAGTGTCTTCTTCTCTTCTGAAATCAGTGCTCATCTCAAAATTAACCTGAGTTCTGAAGAAGGGACAGATTCAAATATCAGATGTGCATGTGTCCTGCACCTGCCCCAACTGAAAGTCACCTTGGAATGAGAACGACAGTTTACATTTCTGGTCAGAAAATACAGAAACATGTTTAACTAAGGGTTTTTAAAAAGCCTGAAATCAAAGCATTTTTTAAATGTCTAAAAAGGGATTGTGAAGATTTAATTTTTTCATCTCTTTGTTTTTGGAATTATCAATTCTCCAACAAAGCTCCATGACTAAATTATGTTAATAACAGTTCACTGCTCTTGCGGGGCCCTGCATAAATATTGTCTGCACTAAGGCTGACTTCATTAAAAGTGCTGAACTTTATTTCCCTAAATTAATAGGAATATATAGCTTCAGAAAAAATGCAGACACGCGCCACAAAGCCATGAATTCTAGCAGCTTATCATTTTGTTGTGGAAAATTCACCAATGTCTCAATAGAATAATGCTCAAAATTAAAATAATAGACATCTTAAATCTGGAAATCTGCAAATCCAGAAACTGTCAATATTAAATCCAAACAAAGGGATAGACAATGGTTATAAACCCTATCTGCTCTTATCCTTCTTTCTAATATGATTCTCACTTTATTTTTTTAATGATGTGAATAAGAGTCTTTTAAAAATATCATGTATGCAAAAAGTATCTTTTTCTGATGGGTCTTTGGTCATTTCCAAGAAATTTTAGGGATCCTCCCATTTTTCTGAGATAATCAGTCAAATATATTAAGTTATGGTTTATTTCAAAATATTTAAAAGTCAGCTATAGAAACTTTATGATGTTTTCCTTTCCATTATAGCAGCAAAATATAAAACATCTCATTGCTCCATTTAATATAGAGTAAAGCCATAGTAATTTACTTGTAATAGTTCTCCTTATCTGTGGTTTTACATACTTCAGTTTTTGGTGCCTGTGGTACAGTAAAATAAGATACCTTGAGAGAAAGAGAAAGAGCACACACATACATATATTTATAGAACTTTTATTACAGGATATTGTTATCATTGTTCATAGTTTAAGGTATCAACTGGGGGTCTTGGAACGTATCTCTCCTGGCCAAGGGTGAATTTTCTGCATCTTTTTAGAGCTGTGCACTAACTAGACACGGAGTCATATGTATTACTCTTCTGTATATATATGATGATTGTATTTTTAGCCTCCAATTAACTGCTAGATATGTCCAGACTAAGAAGAACTGGCAAAGGTGGTAGCCACAAGTAACTCATTTATTGCTACTAAATCCCAAGGAAGTCAACATGGTTATGTGACAAAACTACCAATCACATTTTTGTAAGTTTTTAATTGCTACATAGAAAATTGTAACCAATTTAATGGCTTAAAATAGCAAAAATTTTATTTTCTCACAACTTTCATCAGCTCAACTGGATTCTCTGCTTAGGGTCCGACATACTTGAAGTGTTGGACAGGCTGGGGTTTTGTCCAGAAGACTGGCTTTTAGGAAAAAAGTTTTTCTAAGCTCATTCAAGCTGTTAGTAAAATACCTTTTTTGTTTAAGGTTCCCATGGCTGCTGTAACAATTTTCCACAAACCAAGTGTCATTTAAAAACCCAGGAAATTATTCTTTTACAATTATGAAGTCTAGAAGTCTAATGTCAATGTGTCTTTAAGTTCCTTCTTCCTCTGAAAGCTCTAAGGGATATTCTTCTTTGATTCTTCCCCCAGTGTTCTGGGGGACACTGGGTTTGCTTTGCTTCCTCTGCTCACAGATGAGTCCAATCTCTGCCACCCTCATTCCATTCCTCATGTCTTCTCGTTTTCTGAGTGCACTCCCTGTGTTCTGGATTTCTGCTGGAAGTTCCCTGCAGATCCTAGAAGCCACCCATCTATGATTATTTTCCATGTGGGCTTTCTCAACATGATTGCTTATTTTATCAAGCCAGTGGGAAAGATAGACTTTAAAATCACCAAAGACCCCAATTTTTCTTTTAAGGGTATGTATATGATTAAGTCAGGCCTACCCAGGATTGACTGAGAATCCATCGAAATGGGATATGAAATAATATGCAGAATATCTTCACTTTTGCCATATTCTTTTGGTTAGGAGCTTGTCACAGTTTCTTCCCACACTGGAACGGAGGAGATTAAGGAGGGAATGGACAGCATGAGGTGGGAAGCGTAGTCACCATCCTAAAGTCTTTTGGTCACAGTATCTTTAAGAAGTGTACATGTTTTTTACAGTTAATTTTTTTATCAAGAGGCAAAATTCTAGCTTTACTTCTTACAATACATGTTCAACTTCTTCATCTTCACACATCACAGAATGCCACTGAATATTTTGAAGGTAAAATTTACTTCACTGGACTCTCCCCTAATGTCAAGTTCGGGAATTCATCTCTTCCTATTTGAGAATCTTTTAGTGACTTCATTTTCTATTTGAATGTACCCAATGACTGGAAGCTATTCCCTGACAGGCTTCATTATCATTGTACGAGTATTTTGAAAAGCTGTATTAAAATGTGCTGAAACACTTTTTTCATTCCTGAAAAACAAATGAGTTAGATTGTCTTTAATTAAATGTTTTTTTCTTTAAATTCATGTCACCTAAAACCTCAGAATGTGACTTTATTTGGAAGTAGGGGCTTTAAAAATGTAACTGGTTAAAAGGAGGTCATACAGGACTAGAGTCGGTCCTTAATCCAACGTTTGGTGTCCTTGTAAGGCGGCCAGGTGAAGACAGTAGAGGGGAGAATGCCAGGGACAACAGAGGCAGAGATCAGGGGGGCACAGTGGCAAGCCATGGAGGACTGCAGGCAGCTTTCAAAACAAGGAAGAGTCAGAGAAACATTCTTTCCTAGAGCCCTCAGAGGGAACACGCTCTGCTGACATCTTGATTTTTGACTTCCAACCTCCAGAAATGTGGGAGAAAGAATTTCTGTTGCTTTAGGCCACCTGGTTTGTGGTAATTTGTTATGATAGTCCTGGGAGACTAATACAAGCACCTTCCCTATCTTAGACTCTGAAACATCATATTACAAAATTATTCCCTCTTACTTATGACACCCTATCCAATACCAGCATTAATCTTTTAGTCAAGCCTTCTCCAAACTAAAACCAATAGTTCCTTCAAATATTTTTGATATAGCACAATTACATCTTGGTTTTTGTACCTCAAAGATTGGAAGTTTGTCAACCTTTATTAAAATATCATAGCCAAGACTGAATATACTCCAGATGTGAGATTTCTAAAGCAAAACAATATGTCTGAATTTAATCTCTGAACATAACAGTGTGATTATTTCCATGTAACACTGTGAGGTTTTTAAGCAGCATCGTTACTACATTGAAACATATTAAGTAGGTAATCTACTAAAATTTCCAATTTTTATGAATTTGATCAGTGTCTTATTCATATCCAGTAGGTGCTTTTGCAAGAAATTGATTGAACCAATCTATATATTAATAAATGTTCCTTTTAAATTAATCTCAGTCCAGGGCTGTTTTCAGCTATTCTGATCTTTTCTAATTAGGATTTTGAATTCCAATACATAATATTTCTTCTCTGATTTGTGTTGCTTGAGAATGTGATATTCATGTTATCTTTATTATCAATCTATTCTACCAATAGAAATGACAAGACTATAGGTTAAAGTTCATAAAAATACGATCAAAATAGAGTTAAGTGGCATGTAAATATGGTATTCATCTAAGTAAACATGAACACATCATCAATATACTTTTTTATCACAGAGGAATCCATAAAATATTAATATTCATTAGTATTTTATCATATAATTCACCAGATTATAAATTGCCTACCATAGCATGTGTTCAGCAAAAACTTTGTGATAGTAATTATATCACAAGCCAATAAAATATCAATGTAAGAAGTAAAATCTGTTTTTGTCATGATCAATTTGTGAAGAAATTTGTTTATAATGTTCTCCAAATTTTTACAAACTATCTTTAACATATTTAAGCAGAAATTCAGATTTGCTTAATAAGTTTGTGACTGTGAAAGAAAACTTCGTTTCTTCTTAAAAATTTACTCTGACCCAAAAGTTTTTATTTATTAACAATTTTATTTTTTTTACCTTATAATTTACCTTTATCAAACTATCTCAGAGCACATCATTTTCCCTTATATGTGTATTATTTTAACATTATATAAGGTTGTTAATAGAAAACACACAGCTGAAAACCTTCTATTATCTCCTCGTAAAGTCAGTCGTCAACTTCTCTTAGATTTTAGAACATGTGAAAATATCAATCTTTTCAAATGGCACTCAAACACAATATACACTGGTAATGAGGTGCAGCAGTCAATTTTAAGCCTCTTCTTTTTCAGGATTTAGCTGAAATAACCCTTACCAGTTGCTTCTATTTTTGTCAGTCTTGTTTAGAGGTTATTTTGCCTCACTGGGTCTAAACAGAAAACAATATGAAAATACATTAATATGCCACACTAAGAATATAGTATATGTTGTTTCTAACTCCTTAGGGTTGAGAGTGGAAACATAACATGTCCCATGAACACAGGCAAATGCTCCCAGTCACTTCCTGAGCTTCACCATTTCATCATTTTTGTTACGAAGTCAAGTCTGTGATTTGATCTTCCTAGCAGCTTCCAGAACAGAAAGGGAGCTTGCTTTGTTTCCAAATTCTTTTTCTCACTGCTGTAAAAGAATGCCTTGCTTGCCTAGTCCAACCACAAAACTTCTCAGTAGGACAAAAGCTTTGCCTTCCAGGTATCCAAGAGGAGCATCCATTTTAGGCTCAGAAGAAGTTGTAGAGCACTCCCACAGCATTAAGCCCCATAAACATGTTCTTCCTCCTTCGTGGATCACAGAACTTTTCTTTTTCATCCAGCAAGATTTCTCCTTTGAAACAAGGCAGGAAGTCCTACACTTCAGGCCTGATCTTCTCCTTCACCACCGCATAGAGAGGGACACCCAGCTTGTCCGATTTAGGTTTCAGGGAGAACAGGTGTGCAGCTTCTTCTTAGATCAACAGCCCGGCCTCTGTGCAGCCATGATCACAGCTCCATTCTTCTCCCACAGGTCCTTTGCTTTGATTGTCCTTGGTTGTTATTAGGTTTATACAGAGCAGATGTTCACAAAAACTGCTCTCTGGGGTTTAGCCAGAAGATGAAGGCAGCAGTACACCTTCTCGCCACCTTCAGGCTCCTCGACCTATGGCCGGCACCCCCCACGACAGAAACAGGTGGGCCCCACAGCCTCCGACAGCACCCTCTCAAGGCCATCAGAAGGACTTTCAGGGCAGGAGCTGCCCTTCTACCTGCCTTCTCTTGATCCTGTCACCCAAGGACCTGAGAGTCTCTTAGCAATTTAAATTTTTATCAAAATAATTAGTAGATTTTTTACATTCTCACCTGTCTTGGTGCTTCAATTTCCTATTTGTGATGTTTCTTCTCAATCTTTTGGTTTGACAACCAGACTCCTTAAAAGAAAAGGCTAAAGCACAAAAGGCTTTGATAAGGATTTCCTGTGCATGTTAACATTACTCTTTTCCTGGAGCAAAGTCTCAATCCATTCTTCTTTTTACTGTAACTGTAGCAGACATCACCGTTCTTCCAATAACTTCGAAGAGACTATGTCATCAAGGACCAATTTTAACACTTACCTTCATGGCGCTCACATTCACTGCATTTGCCTCTTTCTACTGACTTAAAACTATTTTCATAAATCTGAGAAATGCAAGTTTTTTACTTTTCATGACCTTGCCCTACAAGAGTGCCCTAAAATGTGCTCTGTGAGTCATTGGTGTTCTTAATGATATTGAATATCTTTTTAGGAGAAAATTAAAGTGTCATTATACCAATACATTTTGGAAATAATCTACTCTATACCTTTCTTCATGGTGGCTTCATGGTGTATAGTAGCAAATAGTTTAAGATTGATAAGGATGATAAATTCTGCAGCAAAGCTTTAACTTTGCATGAGTTTAGTGGAATTGCTTGGGATCAAAATATTTTTCTCCTTAGGATACCTCTTATATCTATTCCAAAGAATACAGTTAAGAAAGCAGAGAGTTAAACCATTAATACTCAGGACTTTGGTATGAATTATTTGATCACATAAGTCTGAATGACATAGGATGCTCTTTCTAGATTCCCCCTTCAAAGAAGTATTTCTGCCACTCAGTGGGGAACACAGCCAGCACATGGCTTCCAGTTGGCAGTTCTGAAAGCACCTCTGTCAGAGCACCAAGGCAGAGGCCGTGTTAGCATAGCATTGAGGAGAGGGGCACTCCATATGGATTTGACATACTGATGGGAAGATCATAACTAGGCATGTGTCAAGGCAGGAAGAGTAAGAAGGAAAGAAAATAAACAATTCCAAGGACAAATATAGTTACATTATTTTGGTTGGCCAAATGATAGGTCTAAACATATTTTGTTTCTCTGGTCTCAGGGCCAAAGACAAAGCCAATCATAATTTTAAACAAGACTATAAATTAGGGTCTGGGCTAGATTGTCAGTCCATTTCATTATCTTGCCTAATTTCAAACCACTGCTGAAATTAGCTTCATGGCTAGTGACAGATAATTCTGATTCAGCAGATATATTTTTAGACTGAGATTTGTATAAAGACAAACTAGTCAATGCAAGAAAAGATGAAATAGCCCTAAACCACTTGCTACTCTAAGTTAAATTGATTCATCGAGCCATTTAAGAAAGAATACAATTCCAAAATCTGACCAAATTGACCAAGTAGTCTTTGAAACTATTATCTATTTAGATTAACTATTAACTATTGAGATTAACTATTAAATCTAAAACAGAAAATGGATATAAAATGTTGCTTTGGCTGGTATAGGTTGAATTAGTCAGCAAATTCAATTCTCAACTACATCATGCTTCTGTAGACCAGTATTTTATTTATTTATTTATTTTTTATTTTTATTTTTTTTATTATAGATAAAAATATGCACCATAGATGTGGCCCAACCCATCACCCTCCCTCCACCCAAACCTCCCCCCTCCCTTTCCCTTCCTTGGTCCTTTCCTCATAGTCTTATGGTATAGTTGGGTTATAGCCTTCATGTGAAAGCTATAGTTTACCTTCATAGTAGGGCTGAGTACATTGGATACTTTTTCTTCCATATTGCACCCTGTGGTCACCAAGGAGTTTCTCCTTGACCTCTTCTAAGAATGTTCTCTCAAAAAGGCACGTGTCACTCTGAGATATTATGTGGGAAGACTGAAATTTCAATCAATCTCCTCTTAGTTTTAGAGGACGGGATGTTTCATCTCTTCTGTGGTGTGGACACCTAGACACTTGATGCAATTTATAGATCCAGAAAATAAACAAATAAACCTTACTTTAAGAAGTAGTGCTATGATTTAAGAATTAGTCATCTCATTCATTATTGTTTGAGAAAGTTTACTTTAATAGAGCTAATAGACATGAATTAACTCAAGAATGGTCATAGGGTTTAATTATTTGTCTGTTCACATATTTGAAAGTTAAATATATTTTCAAGGAAAAATAAACATATTGAATCTTAATAATAGGCTTCCTCAGAAAGCTAGACACATTTTCTACTTCAAATCTCCTCTGCCTCCCATACTTTACTCTCCAAGGATTTCTGAAGATTATAAATTTGAAAGCAATTTCTGAATATTTATATAAATAAAATATATCATAATGCATTGTGATTATCTGTTCTTAGAGTTGAATACAGGTTCATTTCCAGAAAAAAACCTTTCTTTCTTTTGAAAGTAGAGTTTATCAGTACTTATGGTGAGCATTTTGATTGTTGCTCTAAAAGATTATTTTGTGAGGCCTATGTCTATTGGGGAGGTGTTGAAACCCCAGAACATACACAGGCTTGTCAGACAATTACTTGGAAGAAGTAAAATGTTACTCTACTTCTGATGATAGATGTGGTATTCCTGTTACCATGACATCAACATAGAATCAAGAAGAAATAAATATATCCTTACTCTTTGAGTTACTTTGATAGATGTATGACTTATATTGCTTCAGTATACTTACCAATTGCAATTAAATAGGTAATAAATTAATTTAATTTTTTAGGTAAGAAGAGTAAGTTATGCAATATACCCAAGACCTCTTATTTTTAATTTGCAGAGATTTAATTTGAACTGTAAGTTCTGAAGTCTGTGTCCTTTTCACTTCATTAAGCTACCTCAATCAGTAATGTGCTAAATAATAACTCAATATTTAGTCTGTATAACATTTTATGTTTAGAAACAGTTTTTTCATATAGTCTAAACTTTTGGTTATCTAAACTTATAACCAAAAGACTTGATATAAAAAGAAAAAAAATTAGACAGGACTTTAGAGTTGTCAAAATAGAAATTTGAAGAGAAAGTATATTTTATATTAGTTTTTTAAAACTTTGTTCTGTTATTCTAAATAATCCACAAACAACGTACAGGTTTGAATGAGCAAAACGATAAGTAAATTTTTTGATAACAAGGATTCCGTTAATATTATGCTTAACTAACTTATGGTTAAGTTGAAACTCAAATTGGGATACCTTTTCATCCTCAGTGTAAGGTAGGAAGAACAAAAATTTGATGTGGTTGTTCCACCTATGGGTAGAACTCAATTGTTCTTATAGCTCTGGTGATCATCTTTTTGATGAATCTTATTACATTTTAAATGATCTTTGAATTTGCTTGCTAATGCCCTAGCTGTTTGATATACGACTTGGAAAATGAAAGACTAGCAGATTAAAGACACTCTTCTTAGGACCAACTAATCAAACCATTCATATATGAATGAAATGGATACTAGCTCATTCTCTGGTAAGAATAACTGACATTAAACTGATTAATGAGTCTACATCACTAAGATTACCGCCATTGCTTCCTGGAACCATTGCCATCCTGGACTCGGCAACAAATCCTCCACCACAGAGGGAAACAACAAAGGACTCCTATGTTTTTGATGTAGAAGTATATAGCCACACTGCATGACAGACCTGCATCCTCTAATAAAAGTTGACTATTTTTTCTCACCACGAGGGAAGCCATATTGCCTGGGTCATGGTTTCTGCCCACTCCTGGCATTGTGACTCTATTAGATCTTAAATGTGCTCACAGTACTATTGACAGTACCACACTACCATTGATACTTTTCATGTTATGGTTTGCTGTTCCAGTCCCCTCTACCTACTTCTATCCCACACTGTAGCCTTGAAAACTTATCTGCTTTATACTTTTGTCCTCAATCATTTGTGTTCTGATAGTGGGGTGCCATTTATTGCAAAAGATACTCAATAACAAACTAATAGTCAAGATATTTGATCGAACTCTCATATCTCTGACTATCCATAGGTAGGTCGTTTTATAGAATGTTGGAAAAAGCCTATTCAAAAATAAATTTAAACAATTTTAAACCTAGTTTCCTTACTTCACTCTGGAGCACATACTTTAGTATGGCACTTCTTTTTTTTTTTTTTTTTTTCATTGAATATACCTTTTCTTAAAGGTAGTTCACCTCCGCTAGAATACTTCTCCACTAGAATACTTCCTGGGCAATTCCCACAAAAAGGATAAGGTACCATACAGGCTTGCTTTAAAGAAATTGAGATTCTATCCTGACTATTTCTGAGCATTTCTCTCAGTACTGTCTCTCATATTAGGTCTACTATGCTATAGTTAGCCTGATCAGGAAAGGTCACTTTGACAAGGAAGGTAGAATTTGGGCTGAAAACTGAGGTGTTTCTGAGAAGAGGAAGCATTAGATTTTTTTCTAATCTCTAGTAGAAAATTATGTTCATCTAGTTAGTACACTAGATACACCCAGAAGGTGACCTAAAGTATTCATACTAACTCTAATTCAGCCACCTGGGTTCTTTTTTTGAACATACAAGGTCCTAGATCATGATAATGATTGCTTGGTTGAGTACACTGGACTCCAAGAATCCCAGTAGTGGCCTATGTGGGCCAGGGTAGTTATCATAGTGTGTAAGTTTTATAGAAAAAGTTGTCTATTTTTACCTGACCCTTCCAAATGAAATTCTGGGTTCAAGTAAGAGAAAGTTAAATAAATGTAAAGTTATAGCTACTGGAATGAGATACAATTTGGGGGATTGGTAATAGAAGGAGAAAAATATCATTATGGTATCTGGGAAGAAAAAAATTTTAGACCCAGAAATTATGATGATGAAAGGGACATTAATAATGTTTGTCTATGAGAAACACCCCTGAAGGATTTCTCATTAAGAATAATACACTTATATGACTCCTCTAACCTACTGAATCTGGCACCTTAATTTATTTGACTACTGTCATTTCCTGCCAGATCCTCTAATCATAGTTATCTGAGGGTTATCAGAAAGGTTACCAGAAACTGAAAAGCATGGCCTCAGCTCTTGGACCTTTCAAGTGAAAACAATTGTCAGTATTTTTGATATCTTCCCAACTCCCATTCCTGTAACTATTGTATATTCATTTCTTGGGTAGCACTTGAAAATTATTATACATTTATTTGTTATAAGGCCCCGAAACAAACAAACAAAAAACAAAACAACATTCCATTGCAGGATGACATAAAAACAGAAGGGTGTCAGATACAGTGAAAATTAAAAACTGGTCTATAATAATCTAGGAAAAGAAAGCCCTAACTCAAATTTTGACAGCAATAATTCCATCAATCATGCTTGTTCATTGTTATCTTCAATACTAAGAGAAAAGGAAATGTATATTAGAATCATTGGAAGAGATACTGAATTAATGTAATTTAAGTTAACATACTATGAAATTTATATAGTTTTTACCATGAAACTTACATTCAGTCATTTTCAGCAAGCAGATTTGTTACCTTCTCATTCTTAGATGAGAATTAAAGACCCTTTCTAGGTATTGTCATGCATAGGTATCTCATGACCAGAAGGGGAACAGCCAGATCAGCAAAATGCTGTCTCACACTAACTCTAAAGTCAACTTTAATGACTGCTGATGTTAGGCAACTGAAATAGCCAGAGTGAAAATAATAACTGTGTGCCATACTGTTGCAGGAAGATGAGGCCCAATGAAGAGAAAGAACACCCAAACACCATGTTTACAAGAGGAAAGGCTTTATTTCAGCCAGCAGAGCAAACAACATAAAAGAATTCCAAATGGCCATGCTCCCGGACTATTTTGTCTGTCCCTTTTTATCTCCAGTCAGAAAGTTCCAACCCACAGGTACCTTTCTCACTGGTCAGTTTGAATCAAGCAGGAGAAATTGTTCCAGCCCTCACAGAACTACACAATTTCACAGAAGTGGACATTTTCAGGTCCCAGGAAGTTAAGTCTACAAATTCCTAAGAGCTGAGTTACCACAAAGAGGACCCTGCAGTTGTGTCCTGTGGTCTCTTTGAGAAGACTTATATTTCCTGGACCTCACCCTTCCCAGGTATCCTCTCTCAGTACTGTCTCTCATATTAGGTCTACTATGCTATGGTTAGCCTGATCAGGAAAGGTCACTTTGACAAGGAAGGTAGAATTTGGGCTGAAAACTAAGGTGTTTCTGAGAAGAGGAAGCATATTCTGAGCAAGAGGAGAATAGAGTGTATATACCAGTCCTGAGTCTGGCTAACCATATTTACTGCACTTTTTTCCTGTTTGATAATAATAATGAAAAACTATCACTGCTTAAGGAATATAGTACTGCTTAACTGTAATATTTGTGATTGGGATGCTGCTTTCCTGAAATAACCTTTCAAAAATATTTTGCTAGGCATAATATACTAGATTATAAAATTACATTTGTTTGGGGGCAGACATTTAGATTATTTTTGCATTTTCTACCAAATTTTACTACATTTGCCCAATGAAAATTTGAAGTCACTTTTCACAGCTTTGTTTTTTTCCCACCTAAAAACTATGCTTATGCTTATCTTTACCCTTCATTGGTAATAGATAAAAGACAGATGGATAGATAGAAATTATTTTGTAGTAGTGTGTAAGGATCACTGATTAGTTGTAAAAAAAAAAAAAAAAAAAAAACACACACAAAAAAAAAAACCCAGAAAGGTTTATGCCACTCAAGAGTTGCCCAATTTCAATTTCAAGACTATACTTATCCTCTTTAAAGGAATATTAGCCTCATTTATTAAATTATTTATTATTTATTATTTTTTATTAAATAATAGCTGTGTATATTAATGCTATCATGGGGCACCATACTGGTTTTATATACGATTTGACATATTTTCATCACACTGGTTAACATAGCCCTCCTAGCATTTTCTTAGTTATTGTGTTAAGACATTTATATAATACAATTAGTAAGTTTCACATGTACCCTTGTAAGATGCACTCCCTCCGCCCATCCTCTCTCCTCCCTCCCCTCCCTTTCCCCCTTCACCATATTCTTAGGTTACAATTGGGTTATAACTTGGATGTGAAAGCCATAAATTAGTTTCATAGTAGGGCTGAGTACATTGAATACTTTTCCTTCCATTCTAGAGATACTTTACTAAGAACAACATGTTCCAGCTCCATCCATGCAAACATAAAAGAGGTAAAGCCTCCATCTTTCTTTATGGCTGCATAATATTCCATGGTGTACATATACCACAGTTTATTAATCCATTCATGTATCGATAGGCACCTGGGCTTTTTCCATGACTTAGCAATTATAAATTTGGCTGCAATAAACATTATGGTACAAATATTTTTGTTATAATGTGACTTTTGGTCTTCTGGGTATTATTACTAGTAGAGAAATTATAGGATCAAATTACGGATCTATTTTTAGATTTCTAAGTGTTCTCCATACATCTTTCCAAAAGGAATGTATTAATTTGCATTCCCACCAGCAGTGTAGAAGTGTTCCCTTTTCTCCACATCCACGCCAAAATCTCTGGTCTTGGAATTTTGTGATATTGGCTAATCTTACTGGAGTTAGATGATATCTCAAAGTAGTTTTGATTTGCATTTCTCTGATGATTAAGGATGATGAGCATTTTTTCATATGTCTGTAGGCCCTGTGCCTGTCTTCTTCAGAGAAGTTTCTCTTCAAGTCCCTTGCCCACCCTGAGATGAGATCACTTGTTCTTTTCTTGCTTATACATTTGAGTTCTCTGTGGATTCTGATTATTAAATCTTTGTTGGAGACATAACCTGCAAATATCTTCTCCCATTCTGGGGACTGTCTGCTTGCTTTACTTACTATGTTCTTGGCTTTGCAGAAGCTTTTTAGTTTGATCAGGTCCCAGTAGTGCATTTTTGAAGCTGCTTCAATTGCCCAGGGGTCCTCCTCATAAAATATTCACCCCGACCAATTTCTTCAAGAGTCTTTCCTGCACTTTCTTCTAGTATTTTTATAGTTTCATGTCTTAAGTTTAAATCTTTAATCTGGTGAGAGTCTATCTTAGTTAATGGTGAAAGGTGTGGATCCAGTTTCAGTCTTCTACAGGTTGCCAGCCAGTCACCCAGCAACATTTGTTAAATAGGGAATCTTTTCCCCACTGAATGTTTTTAATTGGCTCATCAAAAATCAAATAATGGTAAGTAGCTGGATTCATCTTCTGGTTCTCTATTCTGTTCCAGACATCTACTTCTCTGTTTTTGTGCCAGTACCATAATGTTTTGATCACTATCGATTTATAGTATAGTCTGAGGTCTAGTAGCGTCATTCCTCCTGCTTTGTTTTTATTTCTGAGTAATGTCTTGGCTATTCAAGGTTTTTTTCTGATTCCACATAAAACAAAGTATTATTTTTTCAAGATCTTTAGAGAATGACAGTGGAGCTTTAATAGGGATTGCATTAAAATTGTATATTGCTTTGGGTAGTATGGACATTTTAACAATGTTGATTCTTCTCAGCCATGAGCATGGTATTTTTTTCCATTTGTTAACATTTTAAGCTATTTCTTTTCTTAGAGTTTCATAGTTCTCTTCATAGAGATTTTTCAAGTCCTTTGTTAGATAAACTCCCAAATATTTCATCTTTTTTGGCACTATGTGAATGGAATAGAGACCTTAACTGTTTTTTTCAGCTTGATTATTGTTGGTATATTTAAAGGCTACCAATTTATGAATGTTAATTTTGTAACCTGAGATGGTTCTGTATTCCTTGACCACTTCTAAAGAGTTTTGTTGTAGAATCCCTAGTGTTTTCCAGATATACAATCATATCATTTGTGAAGAGTGAAAGTTTGATGTCTTCTGACCCTATATACATACCTTGATTGCCTTTTCTTCTCTAATTGTGATGGCTAAAACTTCCATTACAATGTTAAAGAGCAGTGGAGACAATTGGCAACCTTGTCTGGTTTCTGATCTTAGCAGAAATGATTTCAATTGAATTCTATTCAATACGATTTTGTCTGTGGGTTTGCTGTAGATGGACTCTGTCAGTTTAAGAAATGTCCCTTTTATACCAATTTTCTTAAGTGTTCTGATCATGAAGGGATGCTGGATATTATCAAAAGCTTTTTCTGCATCAATTGAGAGATTCATATGATCTTTATTTTTTAATTTGTTTATGTATTGAATTATATTTATAGATTTATGTATATTGAACCAGCCTTTAGACCTGGGATAAAACCGACTTGGTCATGATGTATAATTTGTTTGATGTGTTGTTGGATTCTGTTTGTTAGGCTCTTGTTGAATATTTTTGGCTCTATATTCATTAATGATATTGGTCTATAATTTTATTTTCTTGTTGGGTCTTTTCCTGGTTTGGGAATCAAGGTGATGTTGCATCATAGAATGTGTTGGGTAGTATTCCTTCTTTTTCTATATTTTGGAACAGGTTGATTAATATAGGTACTAGTTCCTTTTTAGAGGTTTGGTAGAATTCTGATGTGAAGCCATCTGGTCCCAGGCTTTTCTTTTTAGGGAGGTTTTGTATGGTTGACGCTATTTTAGAACTTCATATTCAACATTTCCACTTGATTCTGGGAAAGTCTTGGAAGGTGACGTGCTTCCAAGTATTGGTCAATTTCCTTCAGATTTTCATATTTCTGAGAATAAAGTTTCTTGTAGTATTCATTAAGGATTTTTTGCATTTCTGAGGAGTCTGTTTTTATTTTGTCTTTGTCATTTATGATTGATGAGATTAGAGATTTTACCCTTTTTTTTTTCTGGTAAAGTTAGCCAAAGGTTTACCTATTTTATTGAACTTTTCAAACAACCAACTTTTTTATTTATTGATCTATTGTATAATTCTTTCATTTTCAATTTCATTTAATTCTGCTCTAATTTTGGTTATTTGTTTTCTTCTACTGGGTTTGGGGTTGCAATGTTCTTCCTTTTCCAGTTGCTTGAGATGTTCCAATAAGTTGTTAACTTCCTCTCTTTCAGTTATCTTGAGGAAGGCTTGCAGTGCTATAAATTTCCCTCTTAGAACTGCCTTTGCAGTATCCCAGAGGTTCTGATAATTCGTGTCTTCATTGTCGTTTTGTTCCAAAAATTTGGCAATTTTCTTCTTAATCTCCTCTCTGAGCCAGCTATCATTCAGCATATGGTTATTTAACTTCTAGGTTTTTCGATGAGTATGCAGATTCCTGATGTTACTGTGTTCAAATTTTATTCCATGGGCATCTGAGAAGATGCAAGGAATAATATCTATTTTTTTAAGTTTACTGAGGTTAGACTTGTGACCTAAGATGTAATTGATTTTGGATTATGTTCTGTGGGCTGATGACAAGAATGCGTGTTCAGTTTTGTTGCGATAAAATGTCCTGTATATGTCTGTTAAATCCAAATGTTTGATGATTAGGTTTAAATCTAAAATTTCTTTGCTCGGCTTCTTATTGGAGGATCTATCCAACACTGCCAAAAAAGTGTTAAAATTTCTGACTATTCTGGAGATGGAAGAAATCAAATTGCTCATGTCTGTTAGAGTTTCTCTTATAAATTGAGGTGCATTCTGGTTAGGTGCATAAATGTTAATAATTGAAATCTCATCATATTGACTATTACCCTTAACAAATATGAAGTTATCATTCTTATCCTTCATTACTTTTGTTGGATTAAAGCCTATTGTATCTGCAAATAGAATTGCAACACTTGCTTTTTTTTATGATTTCCATTTGCCTGAAATATGGATAAACATCCTTTCAGCCTGAGTCTATATTTATCTTTTAAGGTAAAATGAGATTCTTGTTTGCAGCAAATATCTGGCCTTAGTTTTTGCATCCTGTCAGCCAACCTGTGCCTCTTTAGAGTACAGTTTAAGTCATTCACATTAATGGAGAATATTGATAAGTCTGGTAAAATTTTGGGTATCAAGTTTTTGGAAAATCCAGTGGACATTTTTAATCCTTTTGCCACTGTGGACATTGGAGCTTGATCAAAAGTTTCTGAGTGAGTTTACTTTTGTGGGAGAGGATTGTGCTGGTCATTATGGAGAATAGGTCTGAGAATATCCTGAAGAGCTGGTTTGGTGTTGGCAAATTTCTTCAACTTGTGAATGTCATTGAAGTATTTAATTTCTACATCATAAATGAAACTCAGTTTACCTGGCTACAGTATGCTGGGTTGAAAGTTATTTTGTTTTAGGAGATTAGAAGTCAATGACCACCATCCTCTGTCTTGAGAGGTTTCAACAAAGAGATCTGCAGTCATTATAATATTTTTCCCATTGTAGGTTATGGTTTTCTTATGTCTGGCTGCTTTCAGAATTTTCTCATTCATATTAACTTTAGTGACATTAATTATGTTGTGCCTAGGGGATGTCTTATTTGGGATGAGTCATGATGTGTTTCTGAAATCATCTGCTTTCTGAATTTCAGAATTTCTTGGCATGTCTGGAACATTCTCTTTCCTAATTTCATGGAGAGGAGCCTCTGTGCCTTGCGAAGTCACTTCATGGCTTTCAGGGATCCCAATGAGGTGGATATTAGCCTTCTTAAAATTATCCCATAGCTCTCTGAGAGAATCCATTTTTGTTCTCCATTTCTCTTCCTCTTTGAGAGTTTGGGAGTGTTTAAAAGCTTTGTCTTCAATGTCAGAAATAATTTCTTCTGCTGTTCCACTCTGTTACTAAGGGTCTACTGTATCTTTCAGGTCTTTGAGGGCTGAAAATTTTTGCTTAAATGTGTCAAAATCTTTGGTATTTTGTCTTTAAATTTGTTGAATTCTTGAGACAACTTTTGAATTCCTCCTCGAATTTCTAATTCCAACTTTTGAATTGCTCCTTGAAATTCTAATTCCAACTTTTCCTTCATTCTATTAATCTATTAATGTTTGCAATCCAAATTCTGAGTTTGATTTCTGACATCTCAGTCATCTGTTTATGAATGGGATCTTAAGTTACACCTGTCATATCTTTCCTTGCGGGGGTTGATCTATGCTAGTTAATCATGTTACCAGAGTTTTTCTGATGATTCCACCCCATGATTATTTTACACCATTTGACTAGATGAGTGGATAAAGAGAAGTTGGGTTCAGGGCTCCAGGAGCAGTGATTAACCATCCTATTGACAAGATGCTGGAACTTGTGTCTGTACCTTTTCCCCTGCAGCTTTGCTGAGGACCTGTACAGTGCTACGGCCTGAGAAAGTGCAGACCTGCTTGGTGTGGTGGGGGCTAAGCAGCTCTTTCTTTTTTGTCAGCTGGTCTCTGTCCTACCCTAGTGAATCAGTTACTCTGGGTTGAAGTATCAACTGTAGAGAAATACCAGCAATTAAGTCACCCCTCCCCCCACAGGCAACAATTGGATAGGGGAAATCAAACTTTTCTACAACAACACACCCAGGGCACCACTTAGATAGTCCTCGGGCAATTGGCTCAGTTCAAAAGTTCCAAATCAATTATCTCAATTAGCACCTGTCTCATGTGGGAGAGTTTAAAAGGTCTCAGGCAACTAGATCACAGGGGTCTGCTGACAGCTCAAATATGACTTGCTCTGATGCTCTGTGAGGTCAGGAGGACCCACCCAGCAAATAGATTAGTCTGGGAAGGTTGATACCTCCTTCCCCACCTTGCACCTCTGTCACACCCAGTCACTGATAACCCCACAGGGCTGTGACCCAGTTCCATTTAATGAGCAGATACTCCAGTGGTTTGTACCCGCCTGAATCACAATCACACAATCACAAGGAGATCTGTGTCTCCTCAGCCAGGCTGCAGCTCTCTACCACTATCCAGCAGGGGCAGGTGAGGCCTCAAAACTTTGGGTGCTTGATGAAGGCTGTGGCTATTCACTCAGTTCCAGCCCCACCCCTAATTGATGTTACTGACAGAATTGAACAACTTTGCCGAAATTTGTTTCTGTCTCAGCTAAATTCCCCTGCAGAAGACAAGCATTTTGAGTTTACAGAACCTGCACCTCAGGCCATGTCTTTGATGATGCCCAGTAGTTTGTATTCGCAGCACGGTTAGCTGTCAGTTCTAGCCTCCTGCCCTCCTTTGTCTAGGTTGATGATCCCCTGAGGGGTGGATGTGTCTTAAGGCTCAGTAAAGTGGTCCTCTGGATCAGCCCCACCCTGGGAGTCTGCTAACACTGTGTGTGTGTTTTCTAGTCCCCAGGCTAGTACCACCTCAGGCAAACCCTTTACTCACGGAGCCTGTGTTTCTACCCCAGATCTATTCCACCAGTGGTTGCCACCTGAGAAGATGCCTGACCTCCTCTGGTTGCCCAGAGAGACATGGAGTGTGACTCCAGAATATCCAGGAGTGAGCCCTATTGTTGCCAAAAATGGCTGCTGCTTTGCACCTTGGGGCACCGCCGCTCCTATGTGGTTCCCTCTTAGCCGACTGTCCTCTCTTCACTCCTGTGCCATAGAATCAGCACTGACCAGCAGCAGTCCAGGCCCTGTCCACACCTCTTGAGAAAACACCCAAAAATCTGGACTCATGGGGGACAGGCCTCCAGACCTCAGAGTGAGAGTGGAAGGGAGTGCTGGGAGTTAAGTTTTGCTGGTAGAGAATATATACAGTTTTACACAGTTTTATGCCTGGCAGGAGAGCACCATGGCACCCTAGTAGGGGAAGTAGGTTCAGTTTTTAGAGGTTTCTCCCATGGAGTATAATGGGAGGACTTTTGAACTCTGCTTGTTTGTTTATGGGGTACTTCGAGCCTTTCTCATGGGGAAGGGGACTCCCATCAGCTTGGTGATGGATTTTGTACCTTTTGTTTGTATCCTTGGGGTCACAGCTCGCCTCAGCAGGGTTGAAGTGCTTTCTTCAAACTTTTCTCTTGGTGCAGCTCTAATCCACCAGGTTACTTGCTAAATTTCTGTCCTTTATTAACTTCTTTTAATCACTTTACAGGGTTATTGTAGTAATCAAATTATAAATATGTATAGAAGCATTTTGTATTTAATGTGCTTTATAAATGTACAAGACTAATATGACTAATAAGTGGATAACAGTAACTTTTGTTGGAATTTCAAAGAATTTTTTTAAAGTTTCCTCATCTTCCCTTGACTTAGAGATACTTTCCTGCAATTCATTTTATAAAGATTATTTTTACCTAATTTTTTTTTTGTATTATTATACTGACTTCGATAATATAAAGCCTAGTCTCTTCCATTAAACAGATTTTCTCAGTTTTTTTTTTAATTCACTAAGTGAAGGATAATATTTACTCAATTCTAAACTATAAAATAAAAATGAAGAAACCCAACTAATCTGCTAGCTTTAAAGACAGTGTCCTGTAATCTACTATTTACAGGTTCAAAATTTATTTAACATATACATGTTTTTTCATAATTTTAAAAGAAGTATTTTACTACATTTACAACTGATATTGAAACAAATTATTCATTGATAGCATTAAAAAATCAGTAGATCTCAATTTTGCACATTTACAATAAAATACAAATATAGAATTCCCCACACAGAATTTCTGCCAACTCTATTTTAAGCTTCAGTGAAGTAAGCCTTGTGTCTTTGCAAGTGTTCAGTATAAATTATTGCAAGTTAAACATATTGATTTAAATAATATTGTGCTTTTCTTTAAGCTACTCAGTAGTGAGAACTTTTTGCCCCTATATAGTCAGAAAAGTGGTGAAATGGCAATAATCACATTAATCCAGAGAAAATAGCTTTGGTGGGAAAAAAAAAGAAATGGAAATCTTCATCTATAATAATAATAATAATAATATATATATATATATAATACATATAATCACCATGCCAGTTATAAAGGAATAAAGCCAAGTAAAAATATGCTTTAAAACAATAATTTGTTTGAAGAGTGGTGATATCTTGGGTTGTTTATTTGGGGCAACAGAAACATTTGGGGATATTCTGATTCTATAGATAAGATAATCCAGTCTCATTGAGCTCTAATATGATGATAATCATCATCCTATCGTCACAATCAGCAGCCATGTCCAATAACAGCACAGCAGCAAACACCATGTGTGAATGGAAGGCCTAGCATTATCTCAACAATTAGTATTTCATTATTTTGTTATGGTAATTTTTCAAGGTATTGCTTATTCTTTTCATATAGAAATAAACCAGATAACATGGTTCATTTAAGGTCACCCAGCTAAGACTACATATTTATATACCCAGAAGTCAAAGATTAAAATTCAGGTTTGCCTGCCTTCATATTCTACCATTCTTTTAATTACATTACACAGCCTCTTATGTGTAAACTATTTTTTCTCCCAATCCTTTGTTAGATATTTCCTAAAAACTAAATTCTCACTATATATGGCTACATTGAAGACAAATTTAAGAGCATATAATTACTACTTCAATCATGATCATCAATGTTGAGATAGAGTAGATTGCATTAGTCATGCTCTGGCTATTGAGAGCATATCTTAGTTAAAAGAGACAGGTATATATTTGAATTGTGAAAAAATGGATTATGAAGGTTCTGTAGTCCTTTTTCTTTTTCTTATGTCTGTTATCTATTTGTCATGATCATTGAATAATGGTTCACTTTCTCATGATAGAAATGGCATCACAACAAAATTTATCCATTAATTTACTAATTTGTATATTAGTCATACTATTCTTGGTGCTAAAAAATTATTTAAGGAAAATTAATTATTAGCAATTGTCCCTGTGGGAGAAAACAGATGTTAAGTATTTAACTATATAATGCTTTGAGATCACATGAGAGCATGTACTGGGGTAATAAAACTAGATAGATCTGAAAATATAATCCCAATGTGTAAACAAGATAAAAGAAGAAGAGGTGAAGAAAAAAATTTCCAGGAAAATGATAACATTATATGCAAAGGCCCTGTGGCAGGGTGCGACTAATGTGCATAACTGAAGCATAGCCTGTGTGACAGACTTCAAAGAGCACATGGAGAGTATGATATGAGATGTGAAATATGTTAAGCCTCAGCAAAAATAGCTATATGTTATTGAAATATTTGGAAAGTGGCAAGAGTGCAGGGATCAGAAAAAGGTCAGAGGTGTATTTCATAAGTTACTACAATGACAATGTGAAAAAATGTGAAGAATGGCCAAGGCAATACATTCTAACTTTATCTTAGATGGTATATTTGTAGTAAAAAATATTTCAACCAAATAATTGACAAGTGATCTGGTAAAAGAAATAATGTTGTAGTGGCAAGGTTCTGAACAATGTAAGCCATAGTGTGGCAAAAATAACTTATAAAACTTGTGGGACACTATATTTAGGCTTTGAAAAAAATAGACAGCAGCAGAGTAAGTTTGGTTAAGTAAAAAGCTTGACATAAGGTGGGCAACCTATAAATAAATAGGATGAGACTTAGGTTGTGCTACTTCAAATATACTTCATTCAGGAGAAAAAGCATTGTCAGTGGTACTATATTTTTCTACATGGATAGTGACAAGTATTAAGTTTAACTGATTGAATTTTCATGTTCTATAGACATAGACTCAAAGAACATGGTGAAATAAGCTAATCAGAATGAGTAAAACAATGTAGACAGTACTAACAGTATAAGAAACATCATTTAGATTATGACAATGGAGAGCCAAAGGAATCCCTTAAAGGAAAGATAACTAGTCAGGACTTCCAGACAAGAAACAGAGAATTCTACTAAAGACATGAGTAATTTGAATATAATTTTCACTGTTAGGTGAGAACAATTGGTTTCTGTGGAGCAATTAATAGCTCCTGAAAGTAATAAGAAAGACTTGAACTTACTTGTTTAAAAATCACAGTCCCTAAAATCTCAGTGCTGAAAAGTAATTAATATCAGCACCTGCAGAAGCAAGCTGATATTGAGACCCCCCCAATTAATGTACATTGGAATCTCAAAAGGGAGGAATGAGAGAGGACACTGGAGAAGAGTGAGGTCTAGGAGAACAGGTCTTCTCAAGGAGACCACAAGGATACACCTGCTGGGTCCTCTCCATGGTGACTCAATTCTTGGGAATTTGTAAACTTAACTTCCTGGAACTTGGAAATTTCCAAGTTCTGTGAAATCCTGTACTTCTGTAGGGGCGGGAGTAGCATCTCCGCTTGATTCAAACTGGCCAATGAGAAGAGTACCTGTGGGTTAGAACTTTTTGACTGTCAGTAAAAAGGGAAAGACCAAGCCAGTGGGAAAGTGGAGCCATTTGAAATTCTTCCATGCTCTAAGCTCCCAATCAGGGAATAAAACCCTTCCTATTAAAAAAAAAATAAATAATAATAATAATCCATTCAGCAAAATTTATTATTGTATCCATTCTAGATTTGTTTGTTATAAAGTTGATAATGTCTTGATGACAATTTTCACTTTGTTGAGTGTGGATTAATCATGTTAGCACTCTAAACGTTAATGTCAAAGAGTTTTGACGTCTTTACTAAGGTTTCTGGAAGACGGAGTTCAGGAGTCCCATCCTGAATTCATTTCTGTGGTTTCTACTACTTACCTTTGTGTGGTAAAAGGTATATATTTGGAATCAGACACATTTGAGTTTATATCGGTTAGGGGTCCGGGTTCCTGGTTCTCCGACCTCAGTCAACCTGGTTAGATTACTGCTAAGAACTAAAAAGTTCAATCAGGAGGCCTGCACTACGCAAAAAAGAAAGTGAGTGGAAATCAAAAGGAATGCTGGAGCAGCAGAGGCAGCATGAAATATAAAGCAAACGTCACTGGCACCAGCTTTAGTATAACAAAGAGAAATTTTACTTAAGAGCAAGAGAAAGCTTAGAGCCCTTCCAAAGAAAGTTGGAAGTGGGTCCCTCTCGCCAGTGAGAAGGAGACACACACAGGTATAAATATCCTCTTCCTCTGGCTTTGAAATTGGTTGTAACTCTCTGCTTGGTTTCTCTGCCCCTCCGGCATTATTGCCCTTCTCTTTTGGTCATGTGTCACCTGGGTTACCTCATACTCACATTATTTTCTTTTTCTTCTATGGGTCCTCCAGACTTCCTTATTTAGCAAGCCATATATTTTCTCCCTCATCCCTAGAAGCACCTTTCTCTGCTGGCTTCTCAACGTGTGTAATTAACCAACAGTATGATCTGGGGGGAAATAAAAGAATTCTCTAAGTTTTAGTGCCTGGGAATAGCCAAAGTACTGTGATGCAGATGAAATGACCTGGTTAAACAACTGAGGAAAGGTATGGCAACACAGAGCCACTGGATTATGATAAGAATCAACGTTGGAAAGTGAAGTAAGGTTCAAACCAGGCAGAACTGTGTTGCATTTTACGTCAGTCTTTAAAAATGATGTAACACCTGAAGCAGAGAAATGGCAAAGTCAGGGTTGTTTTGCAATATTTAGCTCTCGGTAAATGTTAGCTGACGTGTTAGTAGCTAAGTGATACGTGGTATCAGCACTAAGACATGCACTACACATTCCCTGATAAATAGTGAAGTGGTGAAGAGCGCGTTCTGTGATGCGTGGTAGCCGAAGCTCTACACCACGGTCACTGTGCGGGCCAGAGAGCCTTCTCCGTGTGAGACCACACATTCCCAGACATGGCCGGTGTTCAGAGAAGGCCGTTTCCCCACCAATGTCGAATGCTGTCTTGTTCAGTCATGTACCATTTTCCTGAGCTCTTCTTTATTTTTACTTTGAGTTCATTTTATTTATTTATTTATTTGAAAATAGGAAAATATTCAACTGTTTAATGAGATCCGAATACAAAAAGGCTTTGAGGTGAGTGGCAATAATAAGAAGGGTAGCATTCTGCCTAGCAAAAAATAATAATAATAATAAATAAATACAAAAATAAATTTTTTTTCTAACTGAAGACTTATCCTTGGGTACCCTTACAACAGGTCTATGTTTTCATATATATTTAGGGTGCTAATCACTGAAATATTTCTCACAGAAAAACATGACTCCAAGTTTAAAGGTGTAGTCATATAGATGTCTGAGCGTCACTCTTGGAATACACACATGTGGCATTAAACTGGTCCTTTAGAAAGGTAGACATTATGGACTATTATGGCATAGGAAGACATACTCATTCAGTAAATAAATACAAAAGATGTTAGCAAATGAATACATTTCTAATGTTAAAAATTTCTATTTTCAAATAGAAAAAAATACTCTATTTTTAGAAATGATTGGAATTCAGAAAGGTTATAAGTTCCTGTGTTCCACTTTATAATATATTTTTAACAGTAATTTTCAGAAAAAAATATTAGTTAAAAAAGGTATTATAGATTTTATAACAAATTGCTACTAGCCAAATGAACAATTTTAGAAGTCATACGGAAGTTTGTTTCATCAATGGTGACTCTTTAACATAATTCATTTAGTTCCATATCACTTACTCTGCAATAAGACTTTAGCTCTGAGCCTTTAGGATCTGAAGTTAATTATGTTTACTTTTTTTATTATAATCTTCCTGGTATTAATATTACTTATGTTTTTCTACTTGATTTCTTTTGTTACTTTTCCTTCTATTCCTTAGTTTATTTTTTGCTTTATTAATGTTTCCAGAAGACATTGTATTATGGCCCTTTCC
Organism: Loris lydekkerianus; assembly: GCA_963574355.1. NCBI lineage: Eukaryota > Metazoa > Chordata > Mammalia > Primates > Lorisidae > Loris > Loris lydekkerianus. Next base: position 30,865 of record CAUYPK010167549.1, on the reverse strand, counting down.
TTTTTTAAAATGTTGAAAGACTAATTTTTGTACATATGTAGTCTGACGATGGGTAACTATTGCTATTAAAGATTAAATCTCTGTAGGAAGTGATAAAAGTAGCTACCAGTGAAGTGTCAATATCTTCAAAAATACAATCAAGTAACACACAAAAGTCTAATAATTTTATTTTTCTATAAATTTATTCCTTTTGACATAAAATAGAAAAAAATTAGGAGCCTATGCTTATATAGCTCTGTGTATTATTTACATAGGTAGATATACATTTTTAAAAGTACTATATCTATCAAATGATAATGGATAGATAAAATTATTCTGCTAGTATACATCAACCTAGGGGAGATAAATACAAAAACAAAGAACTAAAAATGGGTTTATATTCTTGTATTTATTTGCTAGGGTTACTTCAACAAAATACCACAAACTAGGAGGCTTAAACAACAGAAATACATAGATTATCTCACATTATAGATACAAAATTTATTGTCTCACATTCTAGAAGTTCAAGATCAAGGATGGATTAATGAGGATGGATTCCTTCTCAGGACTGTGAGGGAGAATTATAGTCTATGACTATCACCCATTTCCTGGTGATTTTCTGGCAATCTTTAGCACTGCTTGTCTTGCGGAAGCATCACTCCACTTTGCCTTCATCTTCACATGGCATTCTGTCTGGGCATGTCCCTTTCCAAATTATATTATTCACATATTTGGGACCAATGTGATAACCTAATTTTAACTTGATTACTTCTGTAAAGAATCTGGCTCCAAACAACATCAAAATTTGAAGTAACAAAAGTTAGGACTTCAATGTGTCTTTTTGGAGAGGATAGAGGGAGGGATGCAATTCATTTCCTAACAATCCTCTCATGGAGTTTCAGATAAAATTCTTTGAAATCTAGGTCTAGGAATAACAGAAGATTTTCTTGTATCAAGACACTTGGATTGAACTTAAAAGGGTAACTGCAAATTGACTATGCAGGAAAGAAATGAGAGAAAATAATTCTAGGCAGAGACAAAAGTATTAATAAATATGAATTATCTTTTTTTCCCTTTTCTTCCTATTTTCTGAGATAAGGTCTCACTCCATTGGCTGGGATAGAAAGTAGTGGCTAACTGCAACCTCCAACTCCTGGGCCAGATCACCTCCTGCCTCAGCCTCCCAAATAGTTGGGACTACAGATGCATACCAACACATCCAGCTAATTTTCCTATTTTTTTTTATAGAGATGGAAATAGAAATATAGTCTTGCTGTATTTATCAGGGTGGTCTGAGATGGTGGTCTGAGATGGTCTCAGGGTGGCACAGATGAAGTGAGGGTGTTGAGATATTTTAAGATACACGTACCTAGGGAGTAGATTATGAAGGAACATGAAAATAATGCTACAATTTATCTTATGCGCACTAAGACCCTCTGAAAGACTTATAAGCAAGTGATTAACTTTTTAAAAAATTTCTTATTACCATGGCTACAGCATGAAAGATGGACAGCAGAATTAGAGACCTGGATCAGGGAGGCCAGTAGGGAACTTCTGCAGTAGTTCCAACTGATATGCAAGTAAAGTTTTAACAAAGGCAATGGAAATGAAATATAATGCAGAAATACTCACTGGTAGTTCAAATAAAATTTGCTATATGGTCTATGTGGAACAGAAATACAGTGCTTGATTGCAGGTAACGAGGTCACAGTTTGTAGGACAACATATCATCTTACTTTTCCTTTTGTTTCAATGGCAGATTCTTCTCAGTCTGCTCTTAAGATTGGCATGTCCTTGCGCTCAGACATTGTTCCCCTTTTCTTGTCTAGACACATAACCATTATAACCTCATTTATTCTTCTAGAATTAAATGCCATTCATAGTCTATAACTCCCAAATTCAGATTAATATGTTTTCCAAACTTTTGGCTTGATATTTGAGTACTCAATTTCTTACTTGGATGCCTATTTTAAACTTAACATATCCAAACTGAAAGCACTCATGGTTTCTGCTTCCAATCCCCAAACCTCCTGTATCTTACCCTTTACATTTAGTTGGAAATGCCATTTTTCTGGTCCATCACACAAAAACATCAAAATCATCTTTGCCTTCTTTCTTGTTCACACATACTATATGCAGTGCACTAGTAATAATTATGTCTAGACCTTCAAAATATATCCAGAATATATCTTCTTTTCTTCATTTCCACTGTTGAATTACAAATGCATATTGTAAACCCTAGAAAGACCATGAACATAATTAAATAAATATAGCTAATTAGCTGATAGTAGTGTTAATAATAACAAAAACACATCAATTATTCTAAAAGAAGTGAAGAAAAGTTTAAAAAACTTTAGCAAAAAATATATGGGAAAAACAAATTGTAGGTATATTATAACTAAAGCATGTGATTATTTTCATTAAACGTAAATGTTGTTTAGACACAAATAAGAAGGCTAAGACTGGAAAATTAAATCTTTAAAAATGAAACCCAATTACAGTAGAACCTCCATAACTCCTCCATTACTAACCACCACCCTACATTGACCACCTCTTTACATTGTTTTAATTTTCATAGACCAGACTTGCACCACATGTACACATCAGTGCAGAAGGCCAAGTTCATTATGTTGACCATCTCTGTATATTTAGTAGTTGGTTACAGTCCCTTAGGTTGTCAACATATAGAGGTTCTACTGTATCTGGTATTATCAGAAATTCACTTATGTATAAATGCAGAGATAAATTCAAAGTGCATAAAGTAAAAACTGTACCATGAAAATACTAATAAAAAAATTGGAATTGCTAGATAAATACTAGATTAAAAAACTTTAGAAAACAAATTATACCAGGATATATACAGATAACTCAAAATTATAAAGAACTAGGTGAATTTATTAAAAACACAAAAGATTCATAAATGAGAATGCAACTTCAAATAGAGCTTAAAATATGTTAGGTAAAACAGACAGACCTTAGAGGAGAAATGAATCAGTTTACAATTAAAATTGCAGCTTTAGAACTCATCTCTCAGCTATTTATAAAGAAGGAGAATATCAGAATCCTCACTTTAAAAGCAGCAGACTGTTATTTTCAAGTGAATTGGAACTGTAGCCAATGGAAACTGGGTATATTTTGACAAAAATTAAATAAAATCAAAATAATATGGAGTATATTCTTTGATCACAAACAGAAGTCAATAACAGTTAACTAAAAAATTTCACACATTTTTGGAAATAAAATAGTATGATTCATAATAATCCATGGAAAGAAAAAAAAAAAAAAAACAATAATAGGGGCATTACAATGAAAAATAAAATATCCACCCTTGAAAACTGTTGAACATAACTTAAGCTGCACTGAGAAATTTATAATTTTAATGCTTACATTAAAAATCAAGACAAGTGTAAAATAAATGACTTAAATTTATATGAGAAGAGGCTAGTTAAAGAAGACCAAATTAAACCCCAAATAATTAGAAATAAGGAAATTGTAATAATGGCAGAAATCAATGCAAGAGAAAAGAGATAAATTATTTGAATAACTCTTTGAAAGTGAGAGCTTATTTAAAAAAAAAAAAAAAAAAAAAAAACTCTCAGTCTGACTGCTCAAAAAAAAAAGAGAGTTCTAGCATGGGAGCTCACACTTGTTAAATCCCAGTGACTCAGGAGGCTGAGGCATAAGGATTGGTTGAACCCAGGAGTTCCAGAATGCAGTAAGCTTTAATCATGGTACTGCAATCCAGCCTAGGTGACATAGAAAGACTGTGCTTCTAAAAAAAAAAAATAAATAAATAAAATAAAAAGGAAGGAAGAAAAGACAAATTATCAATATCTCACTGAAAAGGAGATGATGCTATAAATTTTATAGATGTTAAAAAGACAATAAAGCAACAGTATGAATGACTTTACATTAATAAATCTTAATACTAAATGAAATAAAGAATTCTTGCTAAAAGACACAATATACCAAAACTGACATAAGAACAAATAAAATTTTAATAGTCTTATATCATTTTAGGGACCAAATTCTTAATTAAAAAACTCTTATTAAGGGAAATTTCAGCCTAATACGACAATATTGGTGAACGCTATAAAAAAAGTTAATTAAAAATACCTACATAAAATATTTCAGAAAATAGAAGACTACCTCCCTAATCATTTTATGAGGCAAGCATAATTTTTTTTTTTTTTTTTCCCAATTTGGGCTACTGGCAAAATGTCTTTTTTTTTTTTTAATTAAATAATAGCTTGGTACAGTAATGCAATAATAGGGCAACATGCACTGTTTTTATAGACTGTTTGACACATTTTCATCACACTGGTTAGCATAGCCTTCCTGGCATTTTCTTAGTTATTGTGTTAAGACATTTACATTCTACAATTACTAACTTTCACATATACCCTTGTAAGATGCACCACAGGTATAATCCCACCAATCACCCATCCTCCATCCACCTCCCCCCTCCCTCCCCTCCCTCCCCTCCCTTTGCCCCTTCCCCCTATTCATAGGTTATAACTGGGTTATAGCTTTCACATGAAAGCCATAAATTAGTTTCATAGTAGGGCTGAGTGCACTGGATACTTTTTCTTCCATTCTTGAGATACTTTGCTAAGAAGAATATGCTCCAGCTCCATCCATGTAAACATGAAAGAGGTAAAGTCTCCATCTTTCTTTAAGGCTGCATAATATTCCATGGTGGATTATTAATATACCACAGTATATTAATCCATTCATGGATTGATGGGTACTTGGGCTTTTTCCATGTCTTAGCAATTATGAATTGGGATTATTAATATACCACAGTATATTAATCCATTTGTGGATTGATGGGTACTTGGGCTTTTTCCATTACTTAGCAATTATGAATTGGGCTGCAATAAACATTCTGGTACAAATATCTTTGTTATGATGTGTTTTTTTGATCTTCTGGGTATATGCCTAGTAAAGGAATTATAGGATTGAATGGCAGATCTATTTGTAGATCTCTAAGTGTTCTCCAAATATCTTTCCAAAAAAGTACGTATTAGTTTGTATTCCCACTAGCAGTGTAGAAGTGCTCCCTTTTCTGCACATCCACGCCCACATCTCTTGGGATTTTGTGACATGGGCTAATCTTACTGGAGTTAGATGATATCTCAAAGCAGTTTTGATTTGCATTTCTCTGATGATTTTAGATGATGAGCATTTTTCCATATGTCTGTAGGCCATGCACCTGTCTTCTTCAGAGAAGTTTCTCTTCAAGAGTCCCATGCCCAGCCTGCAATGGGATCACTTGTTCTTTTCTTGCTTATATGTTTGAGTCCTCTGTGAATTCTGGTTATTAAACCTTTGTCAGAAACATAACCTGCAAATGTCTTCTCCCATTCTGATGACTGTTTTCTTGCTTTACTTACTGTGCTCTTGGCTGTGCAGAAGCTTTTTACTTTGATCAGGTCCCAGTAGTGTATTTTTGAAGCTGCTTCAATTGCTTGGGGGGTCCTCCTCATAAAATACTCGCCCAGACCAACTTCTTCAAGGGTTTTCCCTGCATTCTCTTCTAGTATTTGTATAGTTTCATGTCTTAAGTTTCAATCTTTAATCCAGTGAGAGTCTATCTTAGTTAATGGTGAAAGGTATAGGTCCAGTTTCAGTCTTCTACAAATTGCTAGCCAGTTCACCCAGCACCATTTGTTAAATAGGAAATCTTTTCCCCACTGAGTGTTTTTAATTGGCTTGTCAAAGATAAAATAATGGTAAGTAGCTGAATTTACCTCTTGGTTCTCTATTCTGTTCCAGACATCTACTTCTCTGTTTTTGTGCCAGTACCATGCTGTTTTGATCACTATCAATTTATAGTATAGTCTCAGGTCTGGTAGCATGATTCCTCTTGCTTTGTTTTTATTTAATATCTCTGAGTAATGTCTTGGCTATTCAAGGTTTTTTCTGATTCCATAGAAAATGAAGTATTATTTTTTTCAAGATCTTTAAAGTATGACAGTGGAGCTTTAATAGGGATTGCATTAAAATTGTATATTGCTTTGGGTAGTATGGACATTTTAACAAAGTGATTCTTCCCAGCCATGAGGATGGTATGTTTTTCCATTTGTTAACATTTTTAGCTATTTCCTTTCTTAGAGTTTCATAGTTCTCTTTATAGAGATCTTTGACATCCTTTGTTAGATAAACTCCCAAATATTTCATTTTTTTTTTTGGCACTACTGTGAATGTAATAGAGTCCTTAACTGTTTTTTTTAGCTTGACTACTATTGGTATATATAAAGGCTACTGATTTATGAATGTTGATTTTGTAACCTGAGATGCTGTTGTATTCCTTCATCACTTCTAAGAGTTTTGTAGTAGAATCCCCGGTGTTTTCCAGATAATACAATCATATAATCTGCGAAGAGCGAACGTTTGATCTCTTCTGACCCTATATGGATAGCCTGGATTGCCTTTTCTTCCCTAATTGCAGTGGTTAAAACTTCCATTACAATGTTATAGAGCAGTGGAGACAATGGACAGCCTTGTCTGGTTCCTGATCTGAGTGGAGATGATTTCAATTTAACTCCATTCAATATGATTTTGGCTGTGGGTTTGCTGTAAATGGCCTCTATCAGTTTAAGAAATGTTCCTTCTATACCAATTTTCTTAAGTGTTCTGATCATAAAGGGATGCTGGATATTATCAAAAGCTTTTTCTGCATTGATTGAGAGAATCATATGGTCTTTGTTTTTTAATTTGTTTATGTGCTGAATTATACTTATAGATTTACATATATTGAATCAGCCTTGAGACCCTGGTACAAAACCGACTTGGTCATGATGTATAATTTGTTTGATGTGTTACTGGATTCTGTTTGTTAGGATCTTGTTGAATATGTTTTCATCTATATTCATTAGTGATATTGGTCTACAATTTTCTTTTCTTGTTGGGTCTTTTTCTGGTTTGGGGATCAGGGTGATGTTTGCTTCATAGAACGTATTGGATAGTCTTCCTTCTTTTTCTACATTTTGGAGCTATTTGAGTAATATAGGTACTAATTCCTCTTTAAAGGTTTGGTAGAATTCTGATGTGAAGCCATCTGGTCCCAGGCTTTTCTTTTAAGGGAGGTTTTGTATGGTTGATGCTATTTCCTAACTTGATATGGGACTGTTCAACAATTCCACTTGATTCTGGCTAAGTCTTGGAAGGTGACATGCTTCCAAGTATTGGTCCATTTCCTTCAGATTTTCATATTTCTGAGAATAAAGTTTCTTGTAATATTCATTAAGGATTTTTTGAATTTCTGAGGAGTCTGTTGATATTTTCTCTTTGGCGATTGTGATTGATGAGGTTAGAGATTTTACTCTATTTTTCCTGGTTAGGTTAGCCAAAGGTTTATCTATTTTATTGAGTATTCAAAAATCCAAATTTTTGATTTATTGTTTTCTTGTATAATTCCTTTGTTTTTAATTTCATTTAATTCTGCTCTAATTTTGGTTATTTGTTTTTTCTACTGGGTTTGGGGTTAGAATGTTCTTCCTTTTCTAGTTGTTTGAGATGTCCCATTAAGTTGTTAAGTTCCTATCTTTTCGTTCTCTTGAGGAAGGCTTGCAGTGCTATAAATTTCCCTTTTAGGAATGCCTTTGCAGTATCCCAGAGGTTCTGATAATTCATGTCTTCATTGTCATTTTGTTCCAGTAATGTGGCAATTTTCTTCTTAATCTCATCTCTGATGCAGCTATCATTCAGCATAAAGTTATTTAACTTCCATGTTTTTGTATGAGTATGCAGATTCCTGTTGTTACTGAGTTCAACTCTTATTCCATGGTGGTCCAAGAAGATGCAAGGGATAATTTCTATGTCTTTAAATTTACAGAGGTTAGACTTGTGACCTAAGATGTGATCAATTTTGAAGTATGTTTTGTGGGCTGATGAGAAGTATGTATATTCAGTTTTGTTTGGATGAAATGTTTTGTATATATCTGCTAAATTCAAATGTTGGATGGTTATATTTAAATCTAAAATTTCTTTGCTCAGCTTCTTATTGAATGATTGATCCAAGACTGCAAAAGGAGTGTTGAAATCTCTAAGTATTATTGAGCTGGAGGAAATCAAGTTGCTCATGTCTGTTAGAGTTTCTCTTATAAATTGAGGTTCATTCTCATTGGGTGCATAGGTATTAATAATTGAAATCCTGATCATATTGAGTATTACCCTTAACAAGTATGAAGTGACCATTCTTATCCTTCCTTACTTTTGTTGGTTTAAAGCCTATTGTATAAGCACATAAAATTGCAACATTTGCTTTTTTCTGATTACCATTTTCCTGAAATATGGATGACCATCCTTTCACCCTGAGTCTATATTTATCTTTTAATGTAAGATGTGACTCTTGTATGCAGCAAATATCTGGCCTGAGTTTTTGTATCCCGTCAGCTAACCTATGCCTCTTTAGAGGACAGTTTAAACCATTCACATTAATGGATTAATATTGATAAGTCTGGTAAAATTATGGGTTATCGACTTTTTCAAAAATCCAGTGGACATTTTTAATCCTTTCACCAGTGTGGAAATTGGAGTTTGATCCAAAGTTTCTGAGTGAGTTTACTTTTGTGGTAGAGGATTGGGCTGGTCATTATGGAGGATAGGTCTGAGAATATCCTGAAGAGCTGGTTTGGTTATGGCAAATTTCTTCAACATATGAATGTCATTTAAGTATTTAATTTCTCCATCATAAATGAAACTCAGTTTAACTAGGTACAGTATCCAGGGTTGAAAGTTATTTTGCTTTAGGAGATTAAAAGTCAATGACCAGCCTTTTCTGGCTTAAAAAGTTTCAGCAGAGAGATCTGCAGTCATTCTAATGTTCTTCCCTTTGTAGGTAATGGATCTCTTACGTCTGGCTGCTTTCAGAATTTTCTCTTTCATATTAACTTTAATGAAGTTAATTATGATATGCCTGGGGATGTCTTATTGGGATTGAGTTGTGCTGGGGTTCTGAAACTGTCTGCTATCTGAATTTCAGAATCTCTTGGCATGTCTGGAAATTCTCTTTCATAATTTCATGGAGAAGGGCCTCTGTGCCTAGCGAGGCCACATCATCACTTTTAGGGGTTCTAATGAGGTGGATGTTAGCCTTCTTCAAATTATCCCAGAGCCTTTGAAAGCTTTGTCTTCAATGTCAGAGATCCTTTTTTTCTGCTTGCTCCACTCTGTTACTTAGGGATTCTACTGTATTTTTCAGATCTTTAATGGCTACAAGTTCTTGCTTCTGTGCATCAAAATCATTGGTGGTTTTTTTGTTTAAATTCATTAAATTCTTGAGACAACTTTTGAATTTCTCCTCGAATTTCTAATTCTGACTTTTGCATTGCTTTTTAAATTTCTAATTCCAAATTTACCTCCATTCTATTAATCTTGTTTGCAATCCAAATTCTCAATTCAATTTCTGACATCTCGGCCAGCTGTTTATGAATGGGATCTTCAGTTACACTTGCCATATCTTTCCTTGGGAGGGGGTTGATCTATTCTGGTTATTCATGTTACAGAGTTTTTCTGCTGATTCCGCCCCATGATTGTTTTATACCATTTGATTTTTCCCCTGGAGCTTTGTCAAGGACACAGATAGTGCTATGGCCTGAGAAACTGGAGCCCTGTTTGGTGTTGTGGGGCTAAGTGGTTCTGTCTTGTTTTCAGCTGCTCTTGGTTCAACCTTAGTGAAACAGTTACTCTGAGTTGAAGTCTCAGCTGTGGAGAAATACCAGCAATTAAGTCACCCCACCTCCCACAGGCAACAATTGGAAAAGGAAAATCAAACCTTCCTACAACCACACACCCAGGGAACCACCTGAATAGTCCTTGGGTGATTGGCTCAGTTCAAAAGGTCCAAATCAATTGTCTCAGTCAGCACCTGTCTCAGGTGGGAGAGTTTAAAAGGTCTCTGGCAACTGGATCACAGGGGTCTTGTGACTACTCTGATATGACTTGCTCTAGTGTTCTGTGGAGTCAGGAGGGCCCACCTAACAAATAGATTAATCTGGGAAGGTTGATGCCTTCTTCCCCACCTTGCACCTCTGTCACACCCAGTCACTGATAGTCCTGCAGGGCTTTGACCCAGTTGCCTGTAGTGAATAGATACTCCAGGGGTTTGTACCTGCCTGAATCACAAGGAAATCTATTTCTGTTCAGCCAGGCCAATGCACTCTGCCGCTATCTAGCAGGGGAAGGTGAGGTCTGACAACCTCAGGTGCTTGATGGAGGCTGGGGGCTGTTCACTCAGTTCTAGCCCCGTCCTTGATTGATGTTACTGACAGAACATAACTGAACAACTTTTCAGGAATTTGTGTCTGTCCCTGCTAAATTCCCCTGCAGAAGAGAAGCTGTTTTGAGTTCCCAGAGCCTGCACCTAAGGCCCTGTCTTTGCTCCTGCAGGTCTGTATTTGGTTACCTGCCAGTTCTAGCCTCTTGTCTTTCTTTGTCTATAGGCTGATGATCCCCTGAGGGCCGGGTGTGTCTTAGGCTCAGTTAAGCGGTCCTCTGGGTCAGCCCCGCCCTGGGAACTTCCTGACTTTGCTGGTGCGTTTCTAGTTTCCACACTCCACCCAGGTCGGTACTGCTTCAGGCAAACCCTTTACTCACGGGACCTGCGTTTCCATCCCAGATCTGTTTTGTGGTGGTTGCCACCTGAGTAGATGCCTCACCTCCTTTGGTTGCCCAGGGAGACCGGGAGTGTGGCTTTAGATTATCTGGGAGTGAGCTGTATTGTTGGTGAAAAATGACTGCTGCTCTGTGCCTTGGGGCACCACCACTCCAGTGTGATTCCCTCTCAGCTGACCTTCTTCTCTTCACTCCCATGCCCCAGAGTCAGCACTGACCAGCTGCAGTTTAGGTCCTGTCCACACCCCTCGAGAAATCACCCAAGAATCTGGACTCCTGGGGGACAGGCCTCCAGACTTCAGAGTGAGAGTAGAGGGGAGTGCTGGGAGCTCAGAGTTGCAGATGGAGAACATATACAGTTTTATACAGTTTTATGCCTGGTAGGAGAACGCCGTGGCACCCTAGTAGGGGAGGTAGGTCCAGTTTTTAAAGGGTCTTTCTTGTGGAGTGTAGTCTGAGGACCTTTGAACTCTGCTCGTTTGCTTGTGGGGTACTCCAAGCCATTCTCATGGGGGAGGGGACTCCTGTCCACTTGGTGATGGATTTTGTATCTTTTGTTTGTATCCTTGGGGTTGCAGCAACCTGGTTGCAGCCGGGTTGATGTGCATTCTTCAACCTTCTCTCTTGGTGCAGCTCAAATCCACTCGGTTACTTGCTAAATTTCTGTCCTTTAACTCTCCTTCTGGACGGGAGCCTCTGTGGAAAGCTGGCTTCATTCAGCCATCTTGTTTCCCAGCCAAAATACCAATATTCTAACTTAAGATATTTAGGTAGGGGGAGCACCTCTTGAGGGAGGGTCAGCATTTTTGTTCTTTTCACACCTTCGATTGATCAAATGAAGGCCACCCACACTAGGGAGAGCAACCTTGCAAGCATAATCTTTATCTTAAAACCAGACTGAAACAGTAAAGGAAAACAAAATCCTTCATAAACATAGCTGAAAAAACTCTCAAAATAATCACCAATCACCATAAAAGAATATGAACAAATAAATTCTCCCTCTCCCCACCACCCACCAGAACCCCAGAATGAAATAGGGAATTAAAATTTAGAAGTATATCATTATATTTTAACATTTGCTCAAAATAAAGGAGAAAATTTTCCTGTACTCAATTATTACAGTAATAATTGGAAAAATTCAATATTAATTCATAGTGAAATTATGCATCTAAATAGGAATAGAATGGAAGTTTCTCATACTTTGAACCATCATGTAAGTAAAGCTTATAGCTATACTTAATGGTGAAAGACTGAGGAGATCTTTTCCCCTAAGATTGCAAACAGGACAAGGATATCCATTCTCCTCAGTTTTTATTGTGAGTAGTATTGTGACTATGTTATGAAAAGAAGACAAATAAAAGCATACTGATTAGAAAGGAAGAAGAAAAATACCATTCACAGATGATGTAACTGTGTTAACAAAAAATAAACAATTCTACAAATAGTGCTGCTAAATGTAGTAAGTGTGTACCCAAGTTCACTGAATATGAGGTCAATAAATAATTAGTTGCTTTTCCATACATTGAAACCACAGAACTGAAGACAGAAATTTAAAAAGCAACAACATTCACAATAACATCTCAAACTATGTAATACTAGGGATAATGTCAACACTGAAACCTAAAAAATTTTTCTGAGAATAAGGACTATAATCAATGAAACTATATGCTATCTATGATCAGAACATTTAGTATTGTTAAAATATCAATTCTATTTTCCAATTTGGTATATAGATTGAACAAAGCATAGACTCTTTTGTGGGTATTAGTAAGCTGATTCAGCTATAGTAAGAGAGTGTAATATTGGTATAAAAATAAAAAGTAGATCAATGGAAAATAATAGAGAACTTGGAAACAAATTCATATATACATGGCCTATTGATTTATTATGTAGGTGTCAAAATCATTCAGTGGGAAAAATGTTCAACAAATGTTTCTGAGAAAACTAGATATCTGTATTCATAAAAAATTAACTTTGACCCTTACCTCACTCAGACTTTACAAAATAAGATGTTTAAAACAAATCTTAGCTCTAGTAGTGACATTGAATTGGCAGCAGGTATACATTTTAGGCAAATTTGAGGGGTTATTAAGCATATTGATTATTCATACATTATCCAGGATGAGAGTACAATATCTTTATGCATAATTTATCTGAGGAGTTATACATAAATATAAAGCAGGTCCAAATATGAAGTTCTGGGAAGCTCAGACCTTCAGAATCGGACAGATGAGAAAGCAGCAGTGAAAGAGCCTGAGTGATAGCAGCCCAGGAGTTAAGAGAACAGCCCAGAGTGACTTCAATGCCAGTGAGGTGCAGTTTCAAGAGGGAATTTTAAGGAAGGGTAATTTTTAACTGCGAATCAGGTTTGAATTCAAATATTAGAAGACACGGTAACAGCTCAATGGATCTGGTAGTGTAAAATGTCATTGAAAACCCTGATAAAGATGGTTTTGACAAAATGCCAGATCAGTACAATTGGATAAATTGGGCCCAAGAATTAGTGGAAGGGGTGGGATTGGAGACTTTAGAACATTATCTATGCTTGGAAAGAAAGGTTGGAAGACAATGTGCATTTAGACAAAATAAAATGACGGGAAGACAGGAGAAACAGGTTCTAGTTATGTCCATCCTTTGGTGAACAGATTATAGTTATATTTTAGTTTGCTTTTGTAATTTTAAGTTATTCTCTAAATAGAACAAATATTGTCAATAAATATATATTATTTTGATTTGAAGAAAATATATTGTTTAAAAAACAAGGGAAGGAATGCCATCAGTTGCTTCTAAGATAACAGTAATTTGGTGGGCCAGTTTTGGGAGGATTTCAAGCTACAAATAATGAAAATGGGGAAGAAGATATTCATCTTCTAAGTTTAATAACCATAAGATTGAAATGGATTCATAAGTATTAGGCAGATGCGTTGGGGATAATTTCTTAGACAATTTCAAACCTAAGGAAAACTTGTGAGTATAGTGCCAAAAACTTAGTTTTCTGAGCAGTTTGAAACTAGTCAGCCTGATTGCCACATCACCTTCAAATTCCATCATAAGTCTTTCCTATTAATAAAGACATTCACTGTTATAGTTACAATTCAACTGTCAAAACCAGATAGTTAATATTGAGACAGCATTACCATCTAACTCTCTGATGCTACTGAAGTTTTGCAAGTGTCATAAATAAAGCCTACTAGGGCAAAATTTTCTGTTGAGAATCTTATATCACCTTTACTTCTTATACATCTTTATTCTCATACACTCAAAAATAGTTTTTAAGTCTTTGCTTAACTTTTATGATCTTGTTTCTATTGGTGATTACAGTTAAAATATTTTGCAGGATGTTCCCAAATCCTGTTTGTCTGATAATATTCCATGATAAGAGTCAGATTCTACCTTCTTATTCCATTAGTGAGGAACATTGTGAATTTTTCCTATTACTTTCATTGCTGATGTTCACTTTGTTCACCAGACACAAGGTGATAGTGTCCAGATTTATCATATGGGAATTTTGCTCTTCTATAATTAATCTTTTTATAAGGATATATATTGAAAGTACATAAAAATCCTCAAGCTTTAATATTAATTCATTTATGTCCATATAACCTGTTTCCTATTTTTTCAAAGAGTTGTAATACATTACTTCCATTATTTATTTTGATCCAGCTTGCCCAAGATTTGTCCAGTGAGAGTCCCTTTATGCTGGCTCCTGTGCCCATTGGTCATAGTACGATTGTCCACTGATAACTTCTTCACTTATAGACAAGATATTCCAGACTTATTTTTCTACTTTACCTGAAAGTTGTCATTTATTCAAATATCCCCAGTTGTTGTTAATGCAAAATGGCATACATAAACTAAAATTTGGTGTCTAGTTATACTCAACTTATGTATTTATGTTTCTAGCTAAATGAAACGAAAATTACAAGTTCACATAGATCCTTCCAATGGATATTAATTATGAGATGTCCTATTCCCTTAAGTACTAAGCTTGACAGTTGGTATCTCTTACATTTCACTTTGACACTTCTTGTGTGACACTACATCATCAGTCTTTCAAACACACATTTTGGCTTATGATTATCTTTCAAAAAAAAAAAAATTTAGAGCAATTTTTATGGAAACATGGATAAGTCAAAAATTCATGTTATTTTTTGAAGATGAGTCCTGTTGTGGAACCAATTGAAGGAGGGTTTGTCATGTGTCTCCATTGTAAAGATGCTGCCTCTTGAGGAATAATTTTAAATATCAAAATTTTCTCTTGAATTGGTAATAGTTACATATTTCTAAGATGATTGATGGAAAGAAAAGTGAGAGTGAGAATAAGAGAGGATAGTAAGGTTGCAAATTCTGAGAAAAGGGAGGGACTCTGAGAGATGACACAAGTGAGCAGGATTACATTGGTTTGAGATGAAGAACACAGGAAGAGTTGCTAGGAACTCTGGCCCTATGGTTATGTTTGAGCAAGTCTCAAGTGTACATTTTTTAACAAGATAGTTTATATCTTTTTTTTTTTTTTTTTTTTTGTGTGTGTGTGTGTGTGTGTGTGTGTGTTGAGTGAAAAGGAGTGGCTGAGACTACCCACATAACAAAATAGAAAATTTAAACAACTGGCAATTAATGCAAAGACCATCTAGTTATAGCTAAGGGTCTATTTGAAGTTGGAAATGATCGATTTTTTTCAGATTATGTAATTTTACTCAGATAATGTAAATAGAACATTGCTTTGAACTGCAGTTGGGAAATGGCAAGGTACAGTGGAAGGTCATGAGGATACGAGGTCTAGTGGAAAGTAGAGCTAAACTATCTAAAAAACAAAGGAGTTGAAAGCAGACAGATTTACTGAGCTTTTGGTTTATTAAAATTTAGTGGATGATTGAAATAGAACAAAAAAGGGGCTGTTACAAAAAGAGAAATTTCACATTTCATATGTAGGAGATAGTATGGACCACAAATCCATCCAGTTTGTGGTTATCCAGTGCACCAAAATGTAAAGGTGAATTCAGAAGTTCACATTACAGAATTGTAACTTTGAAATAATCTACGTTGGTGATAATTATGCATATTGATAGTGTGACAAGAGTAGATTATGAGGGTAAGAAGAAAGCAAGTCACCTGCAATAATTTTAAAATTATCAAGTTGTGACTCAAAAGTTAATGGATAATCGTGACAAGGATAAGAACAGAGAGTACTTAGAAAAGCACGGAGACCGTGGTAGTTGGCAGGCAGTGTGTATCCAGAGGAATGAATGATACAACTGCCTGAACTTTTTTTATGATGAGGGAGAAAGATGAGGAAGCAAGTGGCACTTTCAAGAGAATTAAAAAAGATAAATCTTAATTGATGAAATAATCTGATATTTTTTGAACCCAAATCAAGTTGCTAAAAATGTATAGACAATGTAGTAATTGACGTATTCGGGTTTTATTATCAGTTTAAATTTAGAATTCTGGAATATAATTTCTTCCTCCTAGATATTGAGTAATGAAAGTTTAAAACTGGGAATGAAAGTTTTAATGGTTCTGAGATGGTATATTTTAAAGGGATGGGGCACAAGCAGAAGAAACAGTGGCAAAGGAAAAGAAAATTAGTGCGGTGGGATGTGACTTTACATCCAAGAATTAATGTTAGCGGGCTGCCTATGAGCATGACAAAACAGATGCTATTTACAAATTTGAATTCTAATTCTAGGGAATAAGCCCTGAGTCTACTAAGCATTTGTACTTCTTACAATTCCTGATACTAAATAAATCCCCATTGATAGCTTAACAAATAAAGATACTTTTTTAGTATTTCTACATTTTCCAAAAGAGGTTTCCCATGCTAATTAATTTGCAGCTCACGCTAGGGACGTGTGAATGATTTTCATTTTGTGTTCTTAACTCCTACTCATTTGGCTATAACTATTTTTGAAAACTCTGTGTTAAAAATCTCTCTTTACAAAATCAAACAAAAGTACTCTATTTTCCATGTAAAAGGAATAATGATGAATTATTGTACAAGGAGTTTTGGCATTATTTATTTAATAGTTCAATAAATGGTTTTTGTTCCAGATCACTTGAGATTTTAAGTTTTTATTTAATAACTAAAATATATATTACCTATGATGAAGATATTGTACCTTTACATATACAGCCAAAATAATGTCATTTCATGTACACAAAAAGTCATGGGCAAGAATTTTTATAGGAGCATTATACAGCTAGAAACAAATAAAAAATTCATCATAAGAACCTCAAATGCAATACTATATAACAATATAAATGTACAAATGTTGTTGTACCCAATAGTAAGAATAATTCAAATGAAAATAAACTTGAGTAAAAATAGCTATAAGAAATAAAATGCACACTGTATAAATCATTCATATGAAGTTCAAAAGTGGGCAATATACCGTATATACTCAAGTATAAGCCGAGTTTTTTTGGCACAAAATTTGTGCCGAGTTCGGGTTTTTCGGCCCAAATTTTGTGCCGAAGAAACTCGGCTTATACTCGAGTATATACGGTAACTAAATAGCTTATGGTGTTGGATATAAAATTAAAGGTTACCTTTGAATTCCGGACATGAAAGAGGCTACTTGTTGTGAGTAATATTTGAGGTCTTCTTCTCATTATATTGACATACCTGTGATTTATGTTTTTTTTTTATATGTATATTATAACACAAAGTTTATATATTTAAAGAGCATTTAAACATATGTACACACATACATCAATATTAGCTGGCTACTGGGCAAAATGGCAGATTTAGTGAAAATATTAATCTCTATGTCCACCAGAAAATCTTATAAAATGATTTTTGCAAATGACGTAATACCACAAAGACAAGGAAAGTAGATTACATTGTAAACAATCCAATTTTAGAAGATGGAAAGAAGATACATGAAAAATAAGCAATTCATCATGTTTTAAAAAGCTGCAAATCAAAAACAATACAGTAAAGCGAGGAGCTAATTGATATCAAAGATGCACCAACCTGGTGGCAGCTCTATTCCCAGATCCGCTTACATGCTGCTCATCTAAATGGGTGTTCTGTTTTAACAATGATGAGTCATGCAGTTAATTCTCAGGAGATTATGCAAAATAAATCTATGCTTTAAAGGATACCCGTTATAACCCAGGTTGGCTGTATTATTAAATATGCTGATAACAAAAAAAGATAAAGTGACTATTTACATACTGAACATTGAAGTCTTTCTCTTTCTTACTACATTTGAGTCAAAGATTACTAGCAGCCAAAATTACACCCTGCAGATGGGAAACTGGGGAATACTGCTCAGTGTATCTGACAAGCTCAAATGACAACAAATATAGATACTGGTAAGCAGTATCTTTATCAGTAAGATAAAAAAAACAGAAGTAAGATTTTTTAAAAAATGCCTTAACTAGGTTATTTTACTCTAAATGTGATAGTCAAGGAGGGCCTCTCACACACATAGAGCTACTAATAAGATTTTAGCCTTTAGTGTACATATAAGGGGACTGTATAAAGGACACTATTAATAAAATACAAAGACTAAAGAATAAAATAAAGAAATAAAAAAAACCAGTTACTTGGCTAAAATGATACAAAAAAAAAACTACTTAAAAAATTAAAGAGTGGTAAGGCAGTATTTTGCTTTCAGAAGATAAGAGGATACAAGAAAAGAATACTTTAAAATTAATAGAAGTGTTGAAGTTAAAATTGAACAAATTTTAGAGAAAGACGAAAAGAAAATAATAATAAATACACCAGTGAGAAAGAATGTACCTAAGACAAAGAACTAGTCCAGGTGGTTCAAGATAAAAGTAACAATAATTTCAGAACAATTGAAATTGAGAAAGTGGAGGAAAACATATCACCAGCAAAGTAATTCAAGAAACATTTGGGAGACTGAAACACCTATTGAGTTCTCAGTGAAATAGAAAATAGAAGACCTTCACCAAGACACACTAAAATACCTCCCATTATTAGGAGCCAAAAGAAAAAAAAAAGAAAAAAGAAAAAAAATACCAAAAGGCTTAAAAAAAATCAAGAACCAAAGGGGAAAAAAATCAAGAACCAAAATAGTGGCAGTCCATCGACACAGGTCTGAGAAATAGGTGGCAGCAGAGAAATGCTTTTCAAATTATGAGTAGAGGTATTTTCAATATAGAATGCCATACCCAGAAAAATTAACATTTGATTGTAAGATATACCTCAGAATTTGTAGACTTTTAAGATCTAAGAGTTTTGCATCTCATGCTTCTATTTGTGGGAAGCAATTCAAGCAAGCACTCAATTAAAATGAAGGAACAAACTAAGAAAAAGATGTAGGATATAGGAAATTGGGGGATCAAAAAGAGAATGGGGAAGGTTGACCCCACAATTGTGTTGCATGGCAATTAGGGTGTGACAAATTCTACAGGAAGCCTAGGACTTAAAAAGTTAAGTTCAGAGCAGGTCAGGAATTTAGAGTTCTTCAAGAGGATAAAACTGATAGATACACATAGCAAGAAGAGATTTATACAATGAGACCAAATGTGCAAGTAATATCATAAGAACCTCATGAAAAGTCATATGAAACAAACAAAAAACTAGATCAGTTTTAATATAGTTTTTAAATGTTAAAAATTTTAACATTTGTGTATTTGTTTGGGGAGCATGGGGGAAATGGGAAGTAAACGCTGTTAGACATGAGCATGGGGGTGTTTAAAACACATCTACGTGTTTCTCCTCCACATAGGAGAAACAGATCCCTGGGAATCCCAAGGGCATTCTTAGGGGCTCTATGGATTCAAAATTATTTTTTATTTGCCTTTTCTACCATGTGTTATGCTTATATAGTGGTGCTAAAACTACTGACTTATAAACATAAATCGAGTATTAGTCATTGTATACTTCGTAACCAGAAGCTCATAGAATTTTTTGTAAAAAGTAGAACTTGGGAATTTTCTTGTTAAGAAAAAATATACATATTTTTAAAATTGTGACCCTTAGGTGTATATTTTTAAAACTTCTGTGTGATAATTTATAACTACACATAAACGACTTCCCTAGACCCTGGTTGAAATGGTTACTTTGAGGAAAAGTGCTTACACAATTGAGTTGTGATCTCAACTTTTTACATAGAATACTGTTTTCACTGAAAAGAAAAACTACCAGACAAATTTGAGTATTTGGGAACTTGACAGGCATTTTCTTGAAAACAAACAAAATGAGCTTATCACTTCAAGGAAAACAACTGACAGTATTTATTGCCAATGATAAAATTTGTACTTTCAAATGACAATGACAATTTTGGAACACAGTTTCATAATTTAACACATTTCCAATACTTAAAGACTTTTCTAATGAGATCACTTGTGGTATCAATGGACATGTCTTTTTGTGTTGTATGTAGGTTCTTATGAAATAGTTGAGATAAAACAAAAATCAAGAAACATAAAAACTGCATGGACAGAAACAAAGGAAGCCTCCCAGCAACACTGATAAGCAGAGCTAGTTGAAACTTGCACAGGTGAATCAAAAAAGATGCTGTTGACTGTGCTTGTTGAAAGTGATATAATAATGCACCATAACACAGTCTGTTTCAAAACTTTCATAGTGACTCCTGTATGAGGAAATGTGTTAACACTAGATAACCTGCATAAGATAGTGAGCCCATGTTTTCTAAATTACCAGTGTATGCATGTTATAAAATCACCTATACTGAGGTAAAAGATCCTCGAGGTTCAAGACAGACCAGTGGATTTTAATGTTGAGTTTACTAATATGCTTTGAGATTGTGTTGCAAACTGTTAAGAAACTGCTATTATCTAGTTTTGATTTGCTAACTAGGAAAAACATCCACAATTATTTGACAAAATTCATCCCTCTCCCAAGTGTTTACTTTGTGAGGCTGGTTTTTCTCTAAATACTTCTCCCAAAACAATGTTTTGTAACTTACTGAATATAGAAGTACATGTGACAATCCAGTTGTCTTTATTTAATTAGACACTAGAGGTATTATCCAAAATGTAGAGCAATGCCTCTCTTTTTTATTAAATATTTTGTCTTAGAAAATGCATTTATTTTTCATATAAATATGTTATTTGTATTAATTTGTAACATATTATTTATTAAAATTTAATAAACAACTTCAAAAATTTATAAGTTTTAACTTAATATATATGTATATGTATATTTAGACACGTAAATACACACACACACATGCACATACACAAGGTGTGTATGACACAGACAATTAAGTTCTCAAACTCATCCTAGAAAAAGTGCTACGTGCCTAATTTCTGAATATTGCTACAGTTACCAGATGGCCAAGGGAAGGAAGTACTTGGAAGAAAGTTCATAGATGTAACCCATAGAAAGAAAACATCTGGGAATCTACAATAATTTTTAAGAATGTAAAAGGGTCTGGATATGAAAATGTTTGAGAACAACCGGACTGTACAATGTTTAGAACTGAAAAGTCAACATGTAGCACTATAGCAATTTTGAAGTGTTATGTTTTTGGAAGAAAGACTGAAGTATTAATTGACCCTTAAAAGTATTACAACTTTAATAAAATTATTCTAATGCATAAAAAATACAGACTAAAAATGTATGCATATATCTATGGAAATAATTTAGGTTATAGTATTACCTGTTTTGTCAATTTTGTGACTGTCAGAAATAAAAATAAAAAGTATAGGAGTTTAAGCCCTAGCTGGTATTTTTAATTGTTTATAATTACTAGAATGAGGAGGAAAATGGTGAACAGAGAAAATAAATATCCAAAATATGTAGAACCTATAATTCTTTGTATTCCTCCCCCCACTATCCATTGTTAATATTTTCTACTGTGCTACATAGAATGCTGAAAATATTTTCCACGGAACAAACTCATGGGCCATGTGGTGATCTAAAAGCATAACATCTCAAACTACCCAGCCTTAGCCATTTTCTTAGCTATTTTGCAGGAGATTGTCCATGTCATTTCATTTTTATATAAAACATTTTGCAACTAAAAATTTTTTAAATTACTTATGTAGTCCAACCTTTTATCTACTTATGAAGAACTTATAATATGATGTCACTGTCTTATTTTAAATGTCTAGATGATTAACAAAAATGATATTATACCTCCTAAACTGGTAAATTTTTGTTTTCCCTATTATAATAGAGCTCTACGCTTCTTTGTTCATATTTTAATGAAGTAGGAAACTATTCCCAAGAAACTGTCATTTTTCAAGTATAACAATGTCAGGTATAACATGTTCAATCAAATATATTTTCAAACGTAAAACATTGGAAGGTGCTCATGTGTCCAAGTGCTTGAGAGTTCCAGAAGTCTCCTTTCTATCACTCTACTTTTAATAATGAATTCAAAGAATAAAGAAAAGTGAGAAAAGCACAAGCTGTGTGATATCTGGGCTTGGATATATTAAATCATTTCTATAATCATGGTTTGATCACATATAGCTCCAAAAGAATTACCTAAGGTTTCGGTATCTGTCCTACATCAATGTAAAAGGCCATAAAATAGTACCAGGTAGATGAACCCTTAGAAATAACTTTCTTTCTCCAAATAAACAATATGACAATCTTGTCTCCTTCCTCTCATGTGCTCAAAACCAATTCAGAATATAGACAGTAAGCCGATGAAGATTTAGTAGTAAATCTCCATAGGGAGTATGGAAATAGGCCTGAGACTGGACAATGAGATGCATCCAGGGAGATTGGGTTTGATGTATCCCAGTTGCCTTCAAGAAGAATGACTGCCACACATTTATGAAGCTTGAAGAGAAAGAACAGGGAGAGGTAGCTGCTAGGGTGACTTTTTAGAAATCAGGTCTGGGCCCTGAGCCAGGAATGCTTCTACATGAAAATAGCAACTAGGAGTGAATTATACACAATCTAGTCCAAAAAGGAAAGAAGAAGGTGCTGAAATAGGTGCACGTATTAAAACAATTGTGTTCTTTCAGTTCTCTCAAATATACATCATTTATTTTCCACAGGAAGGAGTGAATGAATTAGGGAGAGAGAAGGTCTATTTTCCAAACACTTTCAAGATGCTAGAAGTTTTTATTTTGGTACAAGCAATAAAGTGAAGAGATGATTTTTCCTGAAGTAACTGCTTAAGATTCTCAGTCTTTAAAAAGTCCCCCTGTATACAAGTAGGTTATATAACCACCTATTTGCCTCAAATATTCTCTTCTCCTTGGGTTTCCAGTTGTAAAATCACAATTTATTTAAAAATAATGCCTACTAAGTGGCAAATTCTTTCCCCTAAGATGCCTCTTCATTTAATTTTCATAAATGTATATGTGGATTTTACTAAATTAAGAAATCAAGGATGAGCAAGTACAAGGAATTTATAATTTTGTCCAATAAAACCAAAAGGTCAACTCCTAACTGACATCTGCCATGCCTCCATGCTCCCTCTTACATGACACATTTCATTCTCTATAAGATACTTACAGGATGGTTTGGGGAATATGGGAAATTACCACCAAAGCAACGCAAACAAGAAAAAGCTTTCTACACAAACCAATGTTTTATATACACATACATTAATTTTGACTGACTTGTTATATAATCTCTTCTTGCAGAAAGAATAAAGTGACCATCATGAAGAACTGAGTCTCTGGAATGCAGCCCCCGTGAGAGATGAGCTCAGACAGTATCAGTGAGGTACTTTCAAGGACAAATTTTGTCAACTTTACTTCTTCTAGTAGATAATGCTTTTTTAGTAGATAATGCATATAGACTTTGAAAGAATTCAAAACTCTGAATGTGGAATACACATACCTCTGTGGTGTCACTGCTGAGTTCCTGTGCATCAGTGTGATTTGTTAGTTTACATGCAGGTGAGAGAGGACTCATCACTGTGTCTCACATTCATACCACTGTTGGTTGGGTACAAGGATCCCAACCTTAGTACAAGAACCAACCTCCACGTTTGGCAAACATATAAAGGGATCTTCATCATGCTTCCAAACAACGCAACAATACCAAAAACCTCAGCCAGAGCTCTCATTATTTAAACCATGGCATTATTTAAAAAAAAATAACATGAGAAGTATTTTACTAGTGTGTATAGCATACAAAGTGAAATGTCTAATTCTACAAATTGTTACAGACTTTTTCTGTTCAAGACAATGATACAACTGCTGTTCTATTACTTTCATACTAAGCCAACAAAAGTCATTGTCAAGAGTCAACACATATGGTGTTTATAAGATAAGTTTGGTTTGCCTCATATGATTTTATTTTACTCTGGACTTCCTGCAACTCAGATATTCTTCCTTTCAATTACACAAAGTAATTTAATAATGCTGTTTTTTTTCTGAGACAAAGAACTAGTCATTGTTTGAAATCAAAGAATGACTTTGAGAAGCTTCAAGGATGAGTAAATTCCAATTTTAGCCTTTAGAAATTTGCATGTGGTATTTTATGATACAAGCCTTTAGCTGATGAAATGGCCCCTTTCTTTAGCTTTTGTAACTATGAAATAACCAGCATTATTTTTAAAATTAAATGTCATTCTTTTGAAAATCTCCACTGATAAAATATTGGATTCCAGGGAAAGAAAAACTATCAGATTATTTCCTAAACATTCATGAATATGTTTATGGCTAAGTAAAGGGAACTGGCACACCCCGGATATGAGATCAATTGGAAGGTAATAAAAAAGAGCTGCAGTAGCTGTGTACTGTAGAAATTATATTATTTAATGCACTTTAATCAGAAGGTTATATACAATAGCTGTATACTCTAGAAATCATATTATTTAATGCACTGTTTCTAGGGAGGAATTGTAACTTACTCCACACAATATATGCAGAAAGTCACTTCTTTAAACTCTGAGAACTAGGAAATGGTAGCAGGAAGAAAGATCTGTCCAGATGGAGAGAGCTACACTGACAGGTGTATTCTGTAATGCAATAAAAATATGTGTCAGTGTCTCATGGCAGCATCCAGTTGGATTATGATGTGGTTCAAAGGGATAATTTATATCTGTTGTATGACAAACTTAGGACATGTATAGGTTGTCTTCCTTCAACGATGAATAAAAAGGGGAAATATTTAGGTGGCAACCACAAGAAAGAGTAAATTATTTATATTAATATGGATGCAGCAGAAATTGTAAACAAGCAAAGGATTTCTACACAAACAATGTTTTAAATACATGTACATATGTCTTGAATAAAATAAGGTAATAAAACTTTATTACACAATAGAAAAAAATAAGATGAAAAATAGATCTGGCTTTCTGTGATACAGAAGAAAATTAAAAGTCGTTACTTGAGTAATGAAAGTAAGAGTAATTAAAAACACAGTACTAAATTAAAATGTGCTTTAGAGGTATCAAGAGGAGAAAGTATATCATTATAGCCTAGAAAATTATATTAATGATATTGAGGAACAGAGATTCTCTTTAAGGATAAAGAGAAAAAAAGAGCAAAGGAAAGGAAATGATCAGAAAGAGGATGGTAGCTGTGGAGGGTGGGGAAAGATGCAGTTTATAGATTATCAGAATCCTGAGAAGGAACCAGATATAGTATATAAAATAAATTTAAGATCTCCTGGTAAAATTTTTGAGTTGCAGAAATAAAAACATTCTTTAAGAATTCATGTTTGAAAATAAATGTTGGGATGTGCCCAATGAAAAGAAACACGTTTTTTAAATACTATGTTACCAGTTGGATGATATGTAGTACAAGTTGATTTCTTCCAGAAAGGTAAGGGCAACTTAACTTTAGGATGTCCATTGAAATAATTTATAGTATCTCCTAGGCAATGGAAACAAATTGCACAGGAAGAGCAGAATCCCTCAAGGCTCTTCTGACTTTAGGGCTGCCTGGACTTTCTCTTTAAAGAGTGTCAGATGTCTGCTGGGATTCTACTCAGGTCCTCTTTGGACATTGTTTACCAGCAGGTTCTGGTTTCCTGTATTTTGCTTTAGAATGGAGAGATACATGAGCAAAGGGGTGAAGTGTTATCTTCTCAGAACTGTACAAGGAGAAAGATTTCTGTAGTCTGGCAAAAGGTACTTGTCCTAGTAGAGTTTGCTGACTTAAGAGAAATGAATAATGTTTAGTTCGTAGTTCACTTAATATGTACTTACTTAGACCAAAATGTTCTTCACCAACCTAGGTTGAATTTTGTATTTCAGTATAAGGCTAGAGTAAGTACAGCTTCAAATTCTTTCATGTCTCATCATCAAATTTTCACCCAGCAGTCTCATTGCAATTATCATTCAACACAGAGGCAGTTTAATTACATTTCCCAATATAGCTACATTATCATTTCATATAGCTGTCATCTTGATCCTAAAATAACCATCGTCTGTTTCCTCTGAACTTTAACATATAATCAACAATAAATCCATTAAATGACCCTTTTTTGACCAAAGCTAATAAGAAATGGTGGTATGTAGCTTCATGCTCAAAGGACCCTTTAGAAAATTAGCAAGGTATTTAGAGTACAAGTTTTGTTAGTGGCCATTGTCACAAATCCCACAGTGAATTGTTCAAAAAATTGTTATAAATTTATTGCAATAGACAAGCAAAATTATATCCACAATAAGTTACAAAATAAGGTCTTGTCCCATTATTTGGACTTAAATAAATTTGTACGTTTAGATACCATTAGAAAATCTGAGGTTTTAAGAACAAGAACTCCAACCTTAGCTGTACTTTCTGTAGTGATTATTCTCTAAATAGATGAACAAAACTATACTTTTTGCTGTACCATACTGTCTTTCTTTATGCTACCAGGCAAGCTAGTTTATTTTATGTAAGTGACTCACTAGGATTTGCTTATTATTTTACTTCTATTTCAATAAACATATTTAGGGAGGGAAAATATGCTACAAATGAGCCCTGCCAAAGAAAGCTCTACTAAATACTAGTCTTCCTTCTATGACATTGACTTTTTTTTTTTTCTCTTTCTTGTTGCTTTATGATTATATGAGAAAAATGGGGAAAACTTCAAGGTACAAAAATATTTCTTCATGGCTTCCACTAACGTGGGAGGGTAATTCAATAAAGATATGGAATAGAATTACAAAACATAAGTGACTTGCTCTTTTGGCTTCAGATAGTAGAATAAAAATTTGGGTGAAATCAGGGTTTCCTTTGTTTGTCATCTTGTTTCTCATCTTTGTTTGTTAAAAAAAAAAAAAAGACATCTTTTTTATATTATTTTATTCACATGAGCTTAAAAATCAGACTTTTTAATAAAGGCCACAGTTAGAAATTTAATTCTTCACAGTACTTTTGTTTTCCCAATATTTTTTTCCTATTATTTCTTTTCTTTTTTTGGCTTCCAATTCCAATCCACATGTATTACCATGCTTATCTGTGTTGAGAATTCCTTTCTTTTAAATGTTCTCCTCCTTCATTCCCAGACCATGCTCCTATTGTGTCCTTTTGCATAGATTCCACTCTATTGTGTCAGCTGCATTTCATCAGATTCTCATGTGTCTTCGTATTGTGTATATATTTTTTAAATGTTCATACATGTTATTGATCTATGTATAGTGAAATCTTTTTTTCTCTTTTTTTCCACATAATGCTATGTTTTTATGATTTGCATTGCTATATATGTGAGGTTGGTTGGACAATTAAGTTTGCGAACTCATCCTACAAATGGTGCTACCTACCTCATTGCTGAATATCACTATAGTCCGCAGATGGCCAAGGGGAGCACTTTGAAGATGACCATAGTGATATTCAATAATGAGGTATGTAGAACTTTTTTTAGGATGAGTTCACAAAATTAATCATTTGATCTTGTACATTTATTTTTTGCCTCTAATTACTGCATCATAGTCTATACCGGAGTCCAACTTCATGTTAATTACCTGCCATACTCAGAATGGACACCTTGTACCACAAAAAAAAAAGAAGCAAGTTATGGAACTGAATGTAAATGTATTCCCAAGAGTAGAATTTTTGAGTCAAAAGTTATATGTAGGTATGCATAGTAATTTTATTGATTCTGCAAAAGCACTTTTTAGAATGGTTATAGCAATTTTAACTCTCAATAAAAGTATATTAGACATTTCATATTTCTTTGTCCTTACCTAAATTTGGTATTCTTACTTTTTATCTATTTTTGGTAGTCTCATTTTTAAAAAATTTACATTGAGAAGCTTCCTAGTGAATTAGAGGATCAAATACTTAGAAACCAATTGGTAATTTTCTTTTTTGAATTACATATTTTTGGTTTTTGTTCATTGGTTTATAGGTTTTCTTGTAATTTTCTTGCAGACTTGTGCAACTTCATTTTTTATTCTAGTTATTCTTTTTATTATGATTTTAGACATGAGATCATATGTTCTACTCTTTAGTTATAGTGAGTTTCTTTTGTTAAACTGTCAGGATGGAATAGGTTGTACTGCCGTGAGAAATGACCCATGTATGGTGTGATTCTGGTTAGTCTTTAGAGCAACTTCGCCAGAATGTGTACGTAGGGATCTAAAAGCTTTCCATCTGTCAGCTCTACCATCTAAATAGGCCCTTACTGCTCAGATGAAGAAAAAATTAGAAAGTGGTTTAAGCTCATCTGACCTAAGTACCTTTGCCTAGAAGTAACTCATATCATTTCTGCTTCAGGTCATTGGCCGAAGCAAGAAACATTTCCTCAATCTACATGAAATGAGAGGCTAAGATATTCTTGATAGGCATGTAAAATGATAACACTTATCTCTACCAGAAAAATCTCTAAATTTTACATGATTTGATCTATCACATTTTGACCTCATGCCGTGTGTTTCAGAAATATTGATTATGAAGTGTTCCTCTACCACGAAGTTGTTTTCTCATATTTTCTTTTATTAGCTTTATAGTTAGGCCATTAGTCTATGAGAAGTCCTCCTTTGTTTGCATGTAATGTAGGAATATTTTTCCCTTTTCTGTACAGATTTTCAAACACTACTGTACTTACAAGCTCTTATTTCTTCATTACTTTGTGCTATACCCTTTTCAAAGCCTTAATTCTAAGGTCATTTTTTGCATATTTTATTAATTATTTATAAATTCCATTATAATACTAACTCCATATTCCTTCTTTAAAGGCCAAACAGCTTCTATTACTTGATTTCTAAAACTTGCTTAAAACTTATTAACTTGTTAATAGGGAGTACATCAGTGAGACAGGTATAGATTTTCCTCAGAAATTCATACCCATGTTGAATGAATTTTTACAAGTGGTGAGAGATATGGATCCTATTTCATGATGGATAAAGAATTAAAGGTAGGGCATGAAACCATAAGAATTCTAAAAGAGAATTTTGGAAAACTTCTAGATAATGGCCTAGAAAAACAATTTATGATTAAGACCACATTGACAATTATAGCAACAACAAAAATAAATGAATGGGGCTTGATTATATTTAAAATATATCTGCACAGATAAGAAATAAGCAACATAGAAAATATACAACCGGGGGAGGAGACAAGATGGCGAACTGAAGCCAGCTTTCCACAGAGGCTCCCATCCAGAAGGAGTGTTAAGGGATGGAAATTTAGTAAGTAACCTGGAGGATTCAAGCTGTACCAAGAGAAAAGGTTGAAGAACGCACATCAACACCACTGAGGCAAGCTGAGACCACAAGGACACAAACAAAAGGTACAAAATCCATAACCAAGCGGACGGCAGTCCTCCCTCCCCCATGAGACTGGCTTAAGAGCCCCACAAACAAAAGGGTAGAAATTAAAGGCCCTCCCACTTCACTTCACAGGAGTGATGTTTTAAAAACTGGACCTACCTCCCCTACTAGGGTGCCATGGTGCTTCCCCTGCCAGGCATAAAACTGTATAAAACTTTGAATATCTTTCCCAGCAATCCAGCACTCCCCTCCACTCACACAGAGGTCTGGAGGTCTGTCCCCCAGGAGTTCGGATTCGTGGGTGATTTATCGAGGGGAGGGGTGTGGACAGAGCCCGAGTTGCGACTGACCAGCGCTGACTCTAAGGCACGGGAGTGAGGAACACATGGCTGAGGGAGAGTCACTCCACTACAGCACTTCCCTACGACACTTCCCTGCGGCGGGGTGCACCAGCCCTCTTTGAGTAGCAATACAGCCAGGCATAAAATTGAGTGAAACTGTAGCTTCCCCGTTTGAAGCACTGAGCTCCCAGCGTTCCCTCCCCACTCTCCCTCAGGGGTCTGGGGGCCTGTCCCCCCGGAGTTCGGATTCTTGGGTGATTCCTCCAGGGGAGTGGACAGTCCCCGAGCTGGGATTGGACAGTGCTGGCACTGAGGCATGTGAGCGAGGAGAGGGCACCTGGCTGATGGGGAGCCATGTCTCGGCAGTACTTCACTGCAGCTTGGTGCACCAGCCCTCCTTGGGCAGAAATATGGCCAGGCATAAAACTGAGTGAGCATTTCCAGTGCTGAGCTCCAAGCACTCCCTCCCACTCCCCCTTGGGGATCTGGGAACCTGCCCCCCCCCGGATTCTGGATTGTTGGGTGACCTCTTGTGGGGTGCTCAGTGCCTGAACTATGCTGTCTCTGGGACACTGAAGTGAGGAGACGATGGTCGGCTAAAAGGGAACCGTTCCAGAGCGGCGGTTCCCAGAGACACGGAGTGGCAGCTATCTTCTAGCAGTGGTGCGGCCAGGCAAAAAACTGTGTAAGCTGCAGCTCTGGACTCGGAGCACTGTCCTTCACCCCCACTCTCAGATCTGGAGGCCTGTCCCCCAGGAGTCTGCATCTCTGGAGGGGTGTGGACAGAGCATAAACTGTGGCTGGTCAGTGAAGAGTCGGCAGGGGGCCCACACCAGAGTGGCAGTTCCTGGAGGCGGATCGATAGCTGTTTTCTTTTTTTTTTTTAATAACAGCAAAACAGCTCACTTCTAGATATTCTGAAGCCACACCCCCTGTCTCCCTGGGCAACCAGAGGAGGCCACCCGTGAGTAAAGAAGTTGCCTGACACTGCTCACAAACCCGGAAAGCTTCCAGGTTAGGGCCTACTCAGAGAGGTCATCGAATACACACCTCCAGCAGCAAAGACATTTGAACTCAGAAAAGCCTGTCTTCTGCAGGCAATTTTAGCAAAAACAGAGATAGAATTCCACAAAGTTGTCCTGTTCTGTTCTGTTCTGTTCTGTTAGCAACATCAATCAGGGGTGGGGCTAAGTCTGAGTGAACACCACCCCCCTTCATCAAGCACCCAAGGATGTCAGGCCTCATCTCCTCCTGCTAGATAGTGGCAGACTGCAGAGGCATAGCAGATTTCCTTGTGATTCAGGCAGGTGCAAACCCCTGGAGTATCTGTTCACTACAGGCAACTGGGTCAGCCATCTGCAGAGA
>CAUYPK010167548.1:0-32902 GCA_963574355.1 Loris lydekkerianus | reverse complement strand
CTTTTTTTTTTTTTTTTTGTAGAGACAGAGTCTCACTTTATTGCCCTTGGTAGAGTGCTGTGCCATCACAGCTCACAGCAACCTCCAGCTCCTGGGCTTAGGTGATTCTCTTGCCTCAGCCTCCCCAGTAGCTGGGACCACAGGCGCCCGCCACAACGCCCGGCTGTTTTTTGTTGCAATTTGGCCGGTGCCGGGTTTGAACCCACAACCCTCGCTATATGGGGTCGGCACCCTACTCACTGAGCCACAGGTGCTGCCCAGGACCCATAATCTTACTGATTCTGAGAACTTATGCCTTCCCCTGACCAACCCCTTGGGCTAATCTTCCCTCTCCTCTCACCACCATCCCCAGTAGGAACTCCTAGGGAGTGGTCCCCACAGGGAGCTGTGTTACACTTCAACCCCCCCTTTCCCACAGGCTGCAGGACCACGCTACTTGGGGCCAGGAGCAGGGCCTAGACCTACCCGCCTGTGGGTGGGCCCTGCTCTTTACCAATCTCATGGGCATCAGGGAGCCCACACTGGTGCACCAAGCCTCTGACGTGGGGTACTCTCCGGGCTCCAGAATGTATGGGGTGCCTTCAAAGAATGGTTTGGGATACAGCAGCCACCTGGGGGAAGACAGAGAAGCTACTGTACTCCAGATCCCAAGGCACATAGATTGGCGAAAGGGAGGGAAGGTATAGAGGGGAGGTGGTTTTGGGGGGACACTCCTGTCAGGGGAACTCTGGCAGACACTTCAGTCCCTGTAATCTCATGCAGTAAGCTACTCCATGAGTCTCCCTTCCTCTGGCCTTGCCCTCTCTAATTCACACAATTGCTGGAGAGCTCTTTCAGCTCACATACTTGCTTAAACCTCCTCCTCCCCCCTAGTTCTGGTTCAGTTCAGCGCCTGTAGTTCAGCCACTAGGGTGCCAGCCACATACACTGCAGCTGGAGGGTTCAAATCCAGCCCAGGCCTACCAAACAACAATGACAACTATAATCAAAAAGTAGCCAGGCTTTGTGCCAGGCACTTGTAGTCCCAGCTACTCGGGAGGCTGAGCAAGAGAATCTCTTAAGCCCAAGAGTTTGAGGTTGCTGTGAGCTGTGATGTCACAGCACTCTACCCAGGGGTAACATAGTGAGACTCTGACTCAAAAAAAAAAAAAAAAAAAAAAAGGGTGGCGCCTGTGGCTCAACAGAGTAGGGCACCTGTCCCATATGCTGGAGGTGGCGGGTTCAAACCCAGCCCCGGGCAAAAATTGAAAAAAAAAAAAAAAAAAAAAAAACAAAACAGATCCCCATTAACAATAGATCCCAACTACACAGAAGCCCTGCCTGGCCCCTTCCTTCCTCCTGGGCCTCCTGTCTCCCTACTTGTTACTTATACTGGTTAGACCATAATTTTGAGGCTTAGATCACTCACCTGTAGCCTTTGCATGTGCAGTTCCTTCTTTTATTTATTTATTTATTTATTTTTGAGACAGAGCCTCAAGCTGTTGTCCTGGGTAGAGTGCTGTGGCTTCACAGCTCACAGCAACCTCCAACTCCTGGGCTCAAGCAATTCTCCTGCTTCAGCCTCCCAAGTAGCTGAGACTACAGGCGCCTGCCACAACGTCCGGCTATTTTTTGGTTGCAGCCGTCATTGTTGTTTGGTGGGCCTGGGCTGGTTTCGAACCCGCCAGAATAAGTATATGTGGCTGGCGCCTTAGCCACTTGAGCCACAGGCGCCGAGCCTGGGCAGTTCCTTCTGCAACTCTTCTCCTCACTTGTTCAATTAAAAAATATTTAGGGACATCTATACTGCCAGACCCTGCTTTGGGCATCAGGGATACAGCAGTGAACAACACATGCAAAATAATCCCTGTCCTCGTGGAACTTAGGCGATTGGCCCACTCATCCCAGCTGAGCTATCTCCTCCAAAAGGGCTTCTCTGACTCCCACACCCTGCCCCCCATGGTTGGGTGCTTTTCCGTGCAGGGACTGTGCTCCTTCATCGAAGAACTCTGGATTCTCTGGATTCCTATTGTCTGTTTACTTGCCTGTCCCCCGCCAGTAGACTGAGCACTTTTTTTTCTTTTGAGACAGAGTCTCACTTTGTTGCCCTTGGTAGAGTGCCATAGTGTCATAGCACACCTCAAACTCTTAGGCTCAAGTGATTCTCTTGCCTCAGCCTCAAGTAGCTGGGACTAAAGGTGAACACCACAACGCCTGGCTATTTTTAGAGATGAGGTCTTGATCTTGCTCAGCCTGGTCTCAAACTCATGAGCTCAGGCAATCTACTCACCTCTGCCTCCCGGAGTGCTAGGATTATAGGCATAAGTCACCAGGCCTAGCCTAGATTGAGCACTTTTGAAGGCAGGAGCTGTGTCCTGTCATCTCTGTGTTCCCAGCACCCAGCACAATGAATATTAAATGAAAGGATTCCAGAATAGCCCAGACTCACAGTCCAGCAGAGACAGTGGCAGAGGCCACCTTCAGGGGCCTCTCCAGGCCCAGGGGGTCCTTCAAGGCCTCTGTTAGCTTCACTTGCTCGCCCTGCAGTCCTTCCTCAGAGAATAGGCTGATCTCTGGGATGCTGTAGTCCTGCAGAAAAGGAAGGGTATGAAATATAGAACAGCACCTCTTGAAGACTACCTCTGCCTCCCAAGTCCATTGAACTAAGGCTCCTGGAGGCTTTTGGAAAAACCTCTGCAGCTTTCCCAGGAAACTGAGTATTCTTTCAAGGTCAGCCAACCAGGCCTGAGACCAAACCACCTGAAGGTCCTTTGTTGGACCTTTGGGACAAGAGACCAAAGTTACCAGGTGAACCTGCAAAGTGCCATCCCTAACCCCTTACCTCTTGGCAGCCTGTCTTCCAGCCTGGTGAGGACATGGGCAAGATAGACAGCCACTTCCTGAGGTTCAACTCTGACTCTCCTTTAGATACAATTCCAGCCTCTGTCCAGACTGGCTTTGCCTGAACCTCATCCCAGGAAGCAGCAGACCCTCTCTGCATTCTGGGTGTTTCTTTCTCACCAAGACCATTTTCACTCACCCACTCATTCATCAAAGTTTATAATGTTTATAAAGCATCTACTGAGTGCAAGGCACTAGGCGAAGGTCACATCCTACCCCACCCCATCTCCTCTAATCCTATCCATGGGTGTTATTAATCCATTCACAGACAAGGAAAGTGAGGCTCTACCCAAACTCACAGAGCAGAACCAAGCACAGAGCAGTGTAATTTTTGTTCACTGTTGCAGCCCAACACCTCCCACATACTTGGCACACAATAGATGCCCAATCAATGCTGAATGATTCAAATGAATCCCAGACCATCTGACTTCAAAGCCTTTGTTTTTCTCTTGTAGCTCGTTACCTCCCACATAAAGATGAATTTACTGTGAGAAGCTCACAATTAACTGTCCACAAATATTTGTGTGTTTCTGGAAAGGCTTTGAAAATTCCTATCCTACTGGACCATCGCCCTAGCTAAGGCTAATCAGCTCTTGTCACCTTTTAACCAAGAAGATTGCAACAGCTCAAGACTCAGTTATTCATTAAAAGTGAAAAACAAACCAACAAAACCCCAAATGTCTGAGAGACCCAGCTTTTAGAGTCACCACTCTTCCTTGTAGGTCTCCCCAGTGGTCAGGATGGTTTTGTCAAGCTTAATTTCAGAAGTATGTAAACCTGTGCTGTGAAAACAATGTTGCTGGGGTTTTTTCCTTTACAAATATGAAATTATAATGCTGAGTTTTGTAACCACACACCACCTGCTCAAAAATCTGAGATGCTCCTTGACTGGAAATCTCAGCCCTTCCTGGTCTTCCTACCTCCAGAATTCCTAGTCTTTTCTCCTCCCAGCAGCCATGGGACTTCCATAAATCTCCCACCTGGTTATATGGCATCCCTGCTTCAAATCCAACCCTTATAGCCCAGCTTGACTCTAAGTCCAACAGAGTGGAGAGCAGATCTCACCCCCACCCATTGCCTGGCACACAGTATATATGAGTGAGCATCTGTGAGTTAATGAATGAACAACCATGCGTGGCACCTGGGAGCTGACTGTGGGCTTAAGAGCTGACCCCTGGGTAGCAGGTGGCTTTGCATTCTCTGCTGCTCTCACCTTGTCCTGCTCCAGCACCAGCTTAAACTTCCCCAGGCTGCTCCAACCCAGGCTACACACTGCCCAGAAACCCTTTCTTCCACAACCAGCTCCAAGATCAAGAATCTATAGGTCAGTCCATAGCAACTCCGCCATTCCTCATCCCATATAATCTCTCCCAGAGATTCCAACTCTAGGCACTGGAGGCTGTCTCCCACCTCCAACCCACTCACCCGGACAACCCTCCTTAGGGAGCCAAAGCCATGGGTGGTCCACGTTGGCCCTGGAGCTCTGAGGTCCACATCTCCTTCAGGCAAGACCATCTTCTGACCCTGGAACTGTGGCTTTTGGTACAGCACCCAGCTGTGGGCACAGAAAGTCCAGAGTCACAGGTGAAAAGGAGGATGTGGCCAGGGTCTCTGAGTAGGTGATGGGGTTTCTGCCAAGCTGGCCTAGACACTCCTCACTGCCCTCTGCATCCCCAGATTCACAGCCAGGATGCCCACTGGGTACTACCCACTCACCAGCCTCGAACCACCCTTATGGAGGCTACAGGGGCCCAGCCTGAGGCATCAGCAATATCTTCCCAGACCTCCCTGCTGCTGCCTTGGCAGCCGGGCTCCAAGAAGAGGATCACCTGAGAGGGCACAGAAGGAGTCTCAGGCCCCATCCGAGGCTCCTGCCTCTTGCTGCCCCCACCCACTCAGCCCCACGCCCCTACCTTTCCAGGCCTGGTGTTTAGCTTGCCCTGGGTCTTTAGGGCTGGATTCTGAAACAGAGGAGGTGGTTAAGAAGTCTTATGGCAGTGGTTCTCAACCTTCCTAATGCCTTGACCCTTTAATACAGTTCCTCATGTTGTGGTGACCTCCAACCGTAAATTATTTTCATATACCTGTATTTGTACAGGGTATATGTGATGGTTTTAGGTGACTCCTGTGAAAGGGCCGTTCAACCCCCAAAGGGGTTGCAACCCACAGGTTGAGAACCACTGTCTTATGGGGTTACTTCTTTTTTTTTTTGAGACAGTTTCACTTTGTCGCCCTTGGTAGAGTGCCGTGATGTCACAGCTCACAGCAACCTCAAACTCTTGGGCTCAAGCAATCCTCTTGCCTCAATCTCCCAAGTAGCTGGACTACAGGAGGCTGCCACAACGCTTGGCTATCTTTTGTGGCAGTTGTTGCTATTGTTTGGCTGGCCAGGACTGGGTTCGAACACACTAGCCTCTGTGTATGTGGCTGACGCTGTAACCACTGTGCTACCGGTGCCCAGCCAACCTGGCTATGTTTAGAGACAGCGTCTTTCTCTAGCTCAGGCTGGTCTTGAACCCGTGAGCTCAGGCAATCCACTCACCTCAGCCTCCCAGAGCACTAGGATTATAGGCATGAGCCACCTCGCCCCACCTGGGGTTACCTTTTTGCTCCCTCCCAACACCCTGCCATTTCAAGGATCCCACACCCTCCCTAAGGTGTGGCCCACAGAGGATGCATGCTTGCTCCCAATACCCAGGGGCCTCATCACCCTGTCCCAGGAGCTGGATGTCCATCACTCCCCTTTCCTAGATTCCAAGATATTGGAGCCACCAAGCCCTTGGGAATCCAAGGGAGACCAAGGCCCAGAAAGACGGGGCTTATACAGGCTCTAGACCCAAGGCTCCTGCCCTCAGAGACCCTAACTCTCATCCAGCACCATTCTCCTCACACCATCCAAACCCTTCCTGGCCCATCCAAGGTCTCACTCACCCACCCCTCCTGGGGCTGGGAACATGCAGGCCTCTCTGGGTTTTCACTGCAGAGCAGGGGCAACTGTCCTGTCACCTTCCTGAGCCCCGGTGCCCTGTGGGGTGGCAGAGCAGATAGTTTTTTGCCCAGTGGTTCCAGGGTGGCCTCCTTGGTGGCAGGCATCAGACTGCCAAAGAGAAGGCTGCCTCCGAGACGGGAAGCGGGCCTGCCGCGTGCTTGCAGTTCCAGCCCCAGCTCTGGTTGGGGGCCCTTGGCACCTGCTATGTGCTTCTTCATCATCTCCAGAGGAGAGCAAGAAGCCTGGGTGGACCTGGCAGGGCGGAGGTCCCAGGAGGGGCCAGGCCCAGCTTTCTCCTGCCTGCGCTGGAGTTTCTCGTCGTCACTCAGGTAGGGGTTCTCTGGCTCTTCCTCCTCTTCCTGCTCCTCTTCCAGTGCAGGCACCTCCTGGGGACTGGGTCCCAGCACCCACGGCCCAGGCTGGTCCTCCTCGATTGGGGGCAGCGTGGCATACATGGTCAGGTAAGAAGAGCGGGGGGCTCGTGGTAGCCGATGAGTCCTTAGGATCTCAGGGGGCTCCATGCTCCGCAAGGTATCCAGGAAAATCTCCAGGTCAGCAGCCAGGGCCATTTCATCCTCCTCCCTTGATGGCTCTAGACACATCTTGCCCTCAGTGGGGTCAGGGACAAGCCGAGACTCCCTGCTGACCTCTGCTTCTATGGCCCCTTGGGCAAGAGTATCTCCTGGGCTGGGGGACACCTTATCCACTGAGGAGGATGGGACAGGGAGAACAGCAGGGTCCTGGACAACAACTTTCTCCCTGGAAGATGGGCCAGCAGAAGCTTCAGAGCCCTGGACAACCTCTTTTTGTGTGGGAGATAGGCTAGGGCTCCCTTCAGAACCCTGGGCAACCTTATCCTGTTTGGGGGTCAGGGAAGCAGGAGCAGTTGGGCCTTGGACAGTTCCTTCCTTGGTGAGGGAAGGGGCAAGACTGCCTGAAATCCCCTGGAGCACCTCTTTTTGGATATTAGGGCTGCCTTTGGGGCCCTGGACAACCTTAGTTGAGGGGGATGAAGCAGCAGGAGCATCAGGGCCCTGCACTACCTCTATCTGGGTGGGGGAGATGACAGGGACATTTTTAGAGTCCTGAACAAACTTATTCTTTGGGGATGTTGGGGCAGAAAGACCTTCTGGGCCGGGAACAGCCTCCCTAGAGGATAGAGTAAGAGGTTGTCTGGGGACTTTCACACCCTTACTCTTCACCGTGGGCAGGACAGTGGCAGAAGGGGGGTCCGTGAGCGTGAGCCCTACCCTCTTTACAGGGGGTAGGACATGTGGAGTGAGCTGTGCCCTGGGGTGAGTGGACACCACAGGCTGCTCTGTCAGGTGGGCTGGGCCCAGGAAGGGGTCATGGATCTGGAGTCTGGGAGAGGAGGGGACTGGGACTTGGCTCTGAGAAGTCTGGAGAGGGAGCTGACTAGGGCTAGAGGTTTCCTGAACCTTTAGGTGCTCACAGGCCCTGGCATCCAGGATTCTATTCTGGTCTTGGTCTGGGTGGGCTACAGGGACATCCTGGTTTTCAGGTGGGTGACCACCTGCTGGGGTGCCTGCAGGGGCCAGGGCAGAGCTGTCCTTTAACTCTGCTGTCTCTGTCTCTGGTGGCTGCCTCAGAGCTGCCCCTCCTGTGCCGCCCAGACCCTGGCTCCTTGAGCCAGCAGCTATGGGCCTTGGCAGGCGGCTGGCAGGTGCGTTGTGCTCAGGAGGCATGAGGCTGCTTAGCAATTCCAGGGCTTGGCTGCGGCTGGGTGAACCCTCAGCCCGGGGGCTCACCACCACTGCACGCACTGTGCGGGCAACATTGCGGCCCCTTGGCAGGGCCTCACCTGAGATCAATGGCTCCACTGTCACAGAGCTGCTCACACGTTGGTCCACTTGCCCTCCCATCACCATGGTGGTCCTCACGGTGCGTGTCACCCGCCGTTCCTCTCGACTCCGGGAGCTCCCACTGCTGAGACCTGCACCTGGGTGGGGACTTGGCTCACGGGGTCCAGGTAGGGGCACTAAGAACTCAGTCTTGGCCATGGATCCCAGGCCTGGAGGCTCAGTCCTGGGAGGTTGGGGGCTCCCATCACCCTGGTCCACAGCTTCCTTCAGCCTCCCCACTGGCCTTTTCTCCTTGGGTGGTGGTGTGTACTTCTTGGAAAAGACAGGCCCATGGCTCTGGAAGTTCTTGGAACCAGCCCCATCTCGAGAGCCCTGGCAATTCACAGTTTCTTCTTGCCGTGTAACAAAGCCATTGACTTTATCCTGACGGTGGCTGTGCTCAAACGTCTCCTCCTGGGGGCCCCCTGATACCAGGGACACCTTGTGGAAACGATGTCTGATCTCTTCCTGGGCAGGGGGCCGCTGCCGCCATGTCAGTATGGCACTCACCACTCGGGCCTCTGCCCGGGCCGGGGGCCCACTTGCCTCCTCCATGTTGGGCCCTGGCAACCTGTTCTGTGGTATTCTTGTCTCCCTGTGGTCCAGCTCCCTACAGATGGTGCCAGGAAGAAGAGAGATGAGATCAGAGGGTGGTGAGGATAGTTTCCCAAAGTGCAGAATAACTAACCCCTGCGATTGTCAGGCTGGGTAACCTTGGGCAAGTCACTCAAGCTTTGGGGTCATTGGTTTCTTATCTGTAAAGTGGGCAGATTACTCTCAGTTCTGATTCAAATCATCAGATCCTTTTATTCACTCTGCTCCCCACTTTCAAATGATCTCCTATGCCAAGGTCCTTCCCAGAGTAAAGGTGAGACTTGAACCTGAACAGAGAGAGAAGGGAGACAGCAGGAAGATGCATCTGGCCCACTGGTCTATGAGAGGGGTGAGACTCTGCCCAGTGAGCTCCAGGTCTAGTCCTCCAGGAGCTGAAAACTAGGAAACTGGGAAGCCGCAAACTGTTCTAACCCCTTCCTGGAAAGAAAGGAAAGAGGGGCTTTGACCTCAAGCAGAGCTAGGTTCCCCCAGTCCTGTCCCTCACTGGCTGGATGACCACAGACAGGTCCCTTCTCCCCCTTCTTAGCCACAAAACTGGAGTAATGACTGTGTGCTTCACAAGGTCTTTCAGGATCCAGCAAGACAGAAAGAATGAAAATTCACTTTATAAACTAAAACAGTTGGGTGGTGCCTGTGGCTCAGTGAGTAGGGCACCGGCCCCATATACCGAAGGTGGTGGGTTCAAACCTGGCCCTGGCCAAACTGCAACAAAAAATTAGCTTGGCGTTACGGCGGGCGCCTATAGTCCCAGCTACTCAGGAAGCTGAGGCAGGAGAATCACCTAAGCCAGTGGTTCTTAACTTTCCTAATGCTGCGACCCTTTAATACAGTTCCTGTGGGTCGTGATCCACAGGTTGAGAACTGCTGGCTAAGCCCAAGAGCTGGAGGTTGCTGTGAGATGTGATGCCACAGCACTCTACCAAGGGTGACAGAGACT
Organism: Loris lydekkerianus; assembly: GCA_963574355.1. NCBI lineage: Eukaryota > Metazoa > Chordata > Mammalia > Primates > Lorisidae > Loris > Loris lydekkerianus. Next base: position 23,619 of record CAUYPK010167548.1, on the reverse strand, counting down.
CTGTCTCTAAAAAAAAAAACAAAAAAAAAACAGTGGCTGATAAACTTCTTATTGTCACCTTTGAGATTTGTGACCAAATTTTAGCAGGTGGTGCACAGATGTGTATGAGCATGAGCATGTGGTGATGATGGTCAGCGCTCAGAGCCAAGTTCGTGTGTATGTGGAGATGGAGCCCCTCAGGACATGGCACTGTGCGCTTCACAATGCACTTTCCCCTCATTTCTCTCCTCTATGATTGTAATTTCTTCCATGGAACTGATGAAGAAACTGAGGATCAGAGAAAAGGAGTAGCTGGCACAGATTGGGTTTGAATTTCCATCTTCTAGTTTTTGTTTGTTTGTTTGTTTTTGTGGAGACAGAATCTCACTTTATCGCCCGAGGTGGAGTGCCGCAGCGTCACAGCTCACAGCAACCTCCAACTCCTGGGCCCAAGCAATTCTCTTGCCTCAGCCTCCCGAGTAGCTGGGACTACAGGTGCCCACCACAATGCCCGGCTATTTTTGTTGTTGTTGTTGCGGTTTGGCCGGGGCTGGGTTTGAACCCACCACCCTTGGTATATGGGGCTGGCACCCTACCCACTGCTCCTTTATTTTTTTGAGACAGTCTCACTATATAGCCACTATATATGCCATGGCGTCACAGCTCACAGCAACCTCCAACTCTTGGGCTTAAGCATTTCTCTTGCCTCAGCCTCCCAAGTAGCTGAGACTACAGGCCCCTGCCACAATGCCCAGCTATGTTTTCGTTGCAGTTGTCATTGTTGTTTAGCAGACCCGGGCAGGGTTCAAACCCACCTGCCTTGCTGCATGTGGCTGGTACCCTAACCACTGAGCTATGGGCACTGAGCCAATTTCCATCTTCTAAATTCACATCCAGGCAGCCTCTCTCTAGGCAAGTGGTTCTCAATCTTCCTAATGCTGTGGCCCTTTAATACAGTTCCTGTGGGTCACGACCCACAGGTTGAGAACCACTGCCCTAGGCCAAGGTTCTAGCCGCATCCTGCTACTCTGGTGACCATCTTCAGTAGAGCACATCTACCCTTCTCCTGGAGAGGTGAGACCTGGGTTTTATTTCTTTTCTGACCCTGCACTGATCTCTCTGGGTCTCCATAACCATCTTTGCTAAATGGAGGATAATAATAACACCTGCCTAAGAAGGCCTCTAAGCTCCTGCTTTAGTTTGAATATCTGTCCCCTCTAAAACTCATGCTGAAATTAAGTCCCCAGTGTGGCAGTACTGAGAGGTGGGGCCTTTAAGAGGCGATTGGGTTGTGAGGGTTCTGCCCTCATGAATGGATTAATCCACTCATGGATTAATGGATTAGAGGGTTAATGGATTAATGAGTGATCCTGGGACTGGAACTGACGGCTTTAAAGGAAGAGAAGGGGAGAACTGAGCTAGCACCTCCGCCCCCAGCCATGTGATGCCATGTAATGAAAGTCCCCACCAGCAGGAAGGCTCTCACCGATGTACCCCCTTGACTTTGGACTTCTCAGCCTCTAGAACTGTAACAAATAAATTTTGTTTCTTATAAATTATCTTGTTTCAGGTATTCTGTTATTAGCAATAGAATACAGACCAAAACAGCGTCCTAGGAACTCTCTGGTAAATTTCTCTGTTGATAGTTACAATAACAGCAGCCATTTGTTGAGTTTATCCTGCCAAACACCTTGTTAAGCACTTTATGTTCACTGTCCTATTGAATCCTCAGAAGAATCATGAGCTTGAGACCTCTTAAAGAATAAATTATTAACAGGCTCGGTGCCTGTAGCTCAAGAGGCTAAGGCACCAGCCACATACACCAGAGGTGGCAGGTTCGAATCCAGCCTGGGCCTGCCAAACAACAGTGACAATGACAACCACAACCAAAAAATAGCTGGACGTTGTGGCGGATGCCTGTAGTCCCAGGTACTTGGGAGGCTGAGGCAAGAGAATCACCTAAGCCCAGGAGTTGGAGGTTGCTGTGAGCTATGATGCCATGGCACTCTACCCAGGGTGACAGCTTGAGGCTCTGTCCCCCCCCCCAAAAAAAATATATATATATAAAAGAATAAATTATTAACACATTATAAACAAACATTGCCATTTGCAGATAAGATTTTTTATTTATTTTTTTTTTTTGAGACAGAGTCTCACTCTGTTGCCTTCCTCAGAAGAGTGCTATGGCATTACAGCTCACAGCAACCACCAGCTCCTCTTGAGCTTAGGCAATTCTCTTGCCTCAGCCTCTGGAATAGCTGAGATTACAACCTCCCAAGTAGCTGGGATTACAGGCGCCCACCACAACGCCCAACTATTTTTTGCTGCAGTTTGGCAGGGGCTGAGTTCGAACCTGCCCCCCTCGGTATATGGGGCCAGTGCCCTACTCACTGAACAACAGGTGCCACCCCCAGATAAGACTTTTTAAATGCTCAGAGAGGTTAAGAAATTTGTTAGAGGCCTGGCGCGGTGGCTCAGGCCTGTAATCCTAGCATGCTGGGAGGCCGAGGAGGATGGATTGCCTGAGCTCAAAAGTTCGTGACCAGCCTGAGCAAAAGTGAGGTCTCCATTAAAAATAGAAAAACTAGGGTGGCACCTGTGGCTCAAAGGAGTAGGGTGCCAGTCCCATATGCAGGAAGTGGCAGGTTCAAACCCAGACCCAGCCAAAAAAAAAAAAAAAACTGCAAAAAATAAATAAATAAAAATAGAAAAACTGAGGCAAGAGGATTGCTTCACCCTGAGTTGAAGTTTTCTGTGAGCTATGACACCATAGCACTCTACCCAGGGTGACAGCTTGAGACTCTGTGTCAAAAAAATTTTTTGTTAGATTCACACAGTAAGAGAGTTAAGACTTGAACCCCAGCCCTTCTAGACTCCTTCCTGTATTTATCTCTTAAGCTGAATCTCTGGTTTGCTTTTGTTAATTAATTTTAATTTTAATTTTAATTTTTTTTTTTTTTTTTCAGTTTTTGGCAGGGGCCAGGTTTGAACCCACCACCTCTAGTAGATGGGGCCGGTGTCCTACTCTTTTGAACCACAGGTGCTGCCCCTTATTTATTTTTTTTTAGGGACAGAGTCTCACTTTATCATCCTCAGTAGAGTGCTATGGCATCACAGCTCACAGCAACCTCCAACTCCTGGGCTTAGGCGATTCTCTTGCCTCAGCCTCCTGAGTAGCTGGGACTACAGGCACATGCCACAACGCCTGGCTATTTTTTTGTTGCAGTTTGGCTGGGACCGGGTTCAAACCCACAACCCTTGGTATATGGGGCTGGCACCCACTGAGCCACAGGCACTGCCTTTATTTTTTATTTTTTGAGACAGTCTCATTTTTTTGCCCTCAGTAGAGTGCCATGGCATCACAGCTTACAGCAACCTCAGACTCTTGGGCTCAAGCAATTCTCCTGCCTCAGCCTCCCAAGTAGTTGGGACTAAACACCTGGTACAACACCCAGCTATTTTTAGAGATGGGGTCTCACTCTTGCTCAGGCTGGTCTCCAACCTGTGAGCTCAGACAATCTGCCTACCTCAGCTTCCCAGAGTGCTAGGATTACAGGCATGAGCCACCGTGCCTGGCCTGGTGGTTTGCTTTTAAAGGGGGCCACATCAGTCCTGATGGAGCTGTCCACCCTGACTCCAGACTGCACTGACCACAGCAATCCAGGATCCCAGAGACATCAACTTTTTTACCTCCAATCTCAGTGCCGGCCTGTCTTCAGCTCTGTTCCTCCTCTCCTTGAGGTACCCCTGCCAAAGACCAAACCCTGAGGCAGAAATGGACCTACTGCCCCAACTCTCCTCCCCCATCTCCATCTCCCTCCTTCCAGAGGAGCTGGTGCAATCCAGTACTTTGACCTGCTCTGTGGCCATGACTCAGGTTTTATGAGGGGTAGAGATGAAAAGGACTGAGGCCCAGGGAAGCCTTACCTGACTCCAGGACCACTGGTGGCTATGACAGCATCTAGGACAGGTCTGGAGGGCTCTGGAAGACAGGGCTTAGATAGGGTCCCTATCCTTTCCCCAGGCCAGAGCTTCCTGAAATCAGGGCACAGCCAGACACCCAAGGCCCTGAATTTTAGCGTTTAGCCCAGTACCTCCCCTGTCCTCATTAAGGAAGGAGCCCCCTTGGCCAGGGTGGTGGCTCATGCCTGTAATCCTAGCACTCTGGGAGGCCAAGGCAGGTAGATTGCCTGAGTTCAGGAGTTCAAGACCAACCTGAGCAAAAGCGAGACCCCGTCTCTACTAAAAATAGAAAAACTATCCAGGAATTGTGGCAAGTGCCTGTAGTCCTGGCTACTCAGGAGGGCTAGGCAAGATCATTTTAGTACACAAGTTTGAGGTAGTAGCACTCAACCCAAGTCCATAGAGTAAGACTCTGTCTCAAAAAAAAAAAAGGAGGCCAGGCATGATACCTTAAGCCTGTAATCCTAGCACTCTGAGAGGCCAAAGAGGGTGGATTGCTAGAGCTCAGGAGTTTAGTCTGAGCAAGAGTGAGACCCCCATCTCTAAAAGTAGCCAGGCGTTGTGGCAGGCGCCTATAGTTCTAGCTACTTGGGATGCTTAGGCAAGAGAATCGCTTGAGCCCAAGAGTTTGAGGTTGTGAGTTTTGACACCACGGCACTCTACCAAAGATGTCAAAGTGAGACTGTGTCTCAAAAAACAAAAAAGCAAAAAAACAAAGAAACAAAAAAAAAGAAGGACCCCCCATTTTTCCCCATGGATCCCCCGTCCTTCTCACTGGGATTCCTCATATTGAGCCTGACCCCTTTGCTGAACTTCCCAAATCCCTGTCCTCCTCACTGAGTCTCTTCTCCATTTCTGAATAATAACACCAACCACCTACCCTTCCCTGAGACTCCTTGTCCCTGATGGTGCTGATAGTAACTCATTCATTCATTCACTCACTCATTCAATGCTAATTGTGTCAGGTGATGTGCTAGGCCCCGGTTAAACTCATCCGAAGGCAACTTTCTCATGAAGATGGTATATTAGGACTGCAGAGGTCAAAGAATTAGACATAAAAGCAGGAATAACATTTGGAAGGCCCTGGGCTTTGGCAAAGCAACAGTAAAGCAGTTTTAAAGGAAGCTGTTGATAATCAGATCAGATATTGCCAATGACCTTCCAACAATCAGAATTTAAAGCCTTTCTCAACCCAACCCAAACAGTGGACAACACCCCTGACAGTCACTCATTCCATAACCATGTGGTCATTGCTCCTGCTTGCATACCTCTAGGGACAGGGAGGTCACCACTTGATATTTTGCCTGCCCCATCCCTGGACAGTCATGATTGCTAGAATGTCTTCAAACTATGCTGGAATGTATCTGCCTATAGCTCTCCCCTTTGCCCTTGCTCTGAAGACATAACCCAATGACTCAGGTTGCCTCTCTTGGGCCAGCAGAGCCCATTCCCAGAGCCCTTTCTTCTCCAGGGCCCCAAACCAGAAGCAGATTTGTTTACAGGGTGACTTGTGAACTCCAAACAAGGTGTGTGGAGCTGAGAAGGGAGAGGCTGAGGAGGGGGTGGGGGGAGTGTGGGAAAGAGTCTCATCTAACCCAACAAGTCCTAGATTCTCCCCGCTTACCTGTGAGTCACCTCAAACTAGGCCAAACCAGTCCACAGGCCCACATGCCGACAAACACACACCGCGTCACACAGGCCACCACATGTGCCAACTCACAGACACCAGCGCAGACCCGCAGGATTACACAGGAACAAAAATACACCCAGACATCTTCATGAACACACAGCATCAGAGACACATGGACACACACAAACACAACCCAAACATAGAGACGAATGACACACATGTGCACACTCACAACACACACACAGTCCATTCACAGCCACAAGCTCCCCTCCTCTTCAAGTTCGCCTACACCTGAACATGACACACACACTTGGATGCACACGTCTTACACATCCCCACTTGCAGCCCCAGATGTCTCATCCTCCCCACCCCCATTATTTGCCAAACCTGGCCTAGAGAACCCTCCCCCAGGAAGGGGACATAAAAAAATAATGTCCCTGGAAGTCACCTGCCTCCCTATCTGAGACCTACACTCCCACTGAGTCTGTCATTATCTGCCTGGGCCCCAAATAGCCAGGAAGTGGAAGATAGAACCCCACATCTTCCCAGCTGACCCTCCTGCTTTCTCTTTCTCCTCTTCAGGGCCAGCTTCCTCCAATCTCCTTCCCTCCCTCTACAGCAGTGGTTCTCAACCGTCTTAATACTGCGATGTATTTGCATTGTTACAAAGGGGTCACGACCCACAGGTTGAGAACCGCTGCTCTACAGCCCTTCTCCCCCACTGGAGCATCTATGCAGGTCTCAGAGCCAGCCCAGGTCCCACATCTCCCTCTTCTTTGGCACAGGACAGGCACACTGACCCCTGCCCAGGACCCAGGAATCTCTGATTCTAATTCTTCCGCCCGTAGTATAATGCCAACAAATCTACCACCAAAGGATCACAGAAAACTCTGGAGTCCAAACAGCAACCACACTCAACCCTCTGCACCCTGCATGAGGCCAAAGAGGTTTCTTAGCAAGGCAGGGTGTGAAGTGGTTAGAGCATAGACACTGGAGTTACAGAAACCTTAGTTCAAATTCTGGCCCCTTTCAAGTTAACTTTGAGCAACTGACTTAACCTTTCCGAACCTTAGCTTCCTTACTATAATTAGGAGGAAGCTAGAGGGTGGGATTCAAGGGGCTGTTGGGAGGATTAAATAAAATCATGCTTAGAAAACAAACTGTAAGTATAAGTGACAGCTGCCCCATCGTCATTAGAAGCCTTCAAAGCCCCAAGTAAGGCTCAGTGCCCCTGCATAGTAACCCCAAAGAGGCCCCACGTTTACAATATCCCCAAGGTAGTTTTCAGGAACCCATCTTTCTACCTCTGATCTCACAAGACAGATTTAGGAGAGTCATTCCTACGCAAATAAAAACCAGACTTAGGAATCTTGATGCCTGTTCCGTAGCTGCCAGCACAGAACCAGGTGGGGTAATTATCGCTGCCACTGAGATGTAATTAATAAGCATCCCTGCTATTTTGGCAGCTCAACTCTCTAGAGTTCAAAGCATGTTCCTGTAACTGCCTCCTCCTTCCTCATCTCTAGCCACCAAATCCACTTGAAAACTTAAGGCCCAGAGAGGTTAAGCAACTTGCCCCAGGACACTGAACAACTTGGCTGGGGGCCTATTTCCAAGCCTCCTGAACAGAAGTATAGAGTGGTAGGTGTTGCTGAGGAGAAGGTGATCCCCCACCTGCCCATTATCTCCATGGCAGGCTTTCTCCTTCCTCAGGAGAGAAGGGGAGGGCAGCAGTGGGTTTCAGGAGGTAACCTGTGGGTGAAGAGGGGCAGCGGTGGCAGAGGTAGCTCATGCTCAGGGTGCTGAATGAATGGACCTTGAGTTGGAGAACTCCAAGGAACAGGCAGAAACCCAAGGGGAGACAGCGAGGCCAGTCTCCCCTCCCACTATCACCCCACATGGGAACCAACCCCCACTCACCGTCTGTTTGGGGACCCAGCTGTCCTGCCAGCCCGGAGCTCCTGCTGCTGTGCCATGCAACCCTGATGCTGTTGGGCTCCCAGCTCCTGAGACAGGGCTGTCGGACACCCCGTGATGGGGCGTGGCCCCTGGGGAGGCTCCCGCCAGTCCCTGGATTCCTCAGGGTCCAGGGGGTGTGGAGCTGGTTGGGCCAGTTCCTCACCCTCCTTCCCCAGTGCCTGCCTATGCCTTTGCAGGGTGACAGTGATGCGGTAGCGGGTCCTCCTGGCAGAGGTGCGTGTGTGTAGGGTCTGAGCTGACTCTGGTGGGGCTGGCCCTGGGGTGTCAGGCTTGCCCTTTGCCCCCTCTGTCTCAGGAAGGGAGGCAGGGCGGGGCAGCAGGGGTGCGTCTTCCAGGTTGCTGTGTGGCTCAGGCCTCAGAGGGACCTCTAGGGCTGTGAAGGGGGGTTGCTGACGGGCACAGGCTGGGGATGTCTGTCCCCAGTGTCCAGCAGCAAGTCCCAGGTGTGGTGAGGGCTGCCTGGTACCAGCAAGCTCTGCTGAGGCCACAGCCAGTGCCAGGCTCTCAGGCTCCTTGGAGGCATGGCTGGCCAGATCAGAGGCACTGCCCACAGCTGGCCTCTGTAGGCGTCCCAGGGACCGAGCAGGCCCTCCTGAGATGTGCTGTTGTCTCCAAATCCAGAAACCATCATGGCTGCCTATGTGGAGGTCCCATTCGGAGCAGCTCTGGGCTGGGGCCTGGGGGGTATAAGAACAAGCATCAAGAGGGGCAGGGGCACGGTGACATCTCCCCAACCCTCCAGGCATCCAGGCCACCCTTCTTGGCACAGCAAAGCTAAGCAGGGGATTAGGGATTATGTGGGCATGCCTGCCTCAAGTGCCTCTGCCCACTCCAGGCTACCAGAGAGCCTGCAGCCATCTCCCAGCCTGATTCCCACAGCACACCTGGGAGGAGGTACCTGGGCATAGAGGTGTACCTGGGACATGAGAGAGCCAGAGCAGAGCACTCCCTTGAAAGTGGGATAACACCTGACCTCTGTCTGCTGCCTTCTGTTGGGGGTTCAGCCTGGCTGTGGGGATGACAGCTCAGAATCCAGATTCATATGGATACTGCCCCTCAAATGACCAGTTTTAAGGGATAGTCTGTGTCCATTGCAACCAAGGAGCCTGATTTGGGGTCAGAATTCCTCCTAGCAGGGAGTCCTTGATCCCAACAGCTTTAATTTACTCATTTATAAAACAGGTGCAGCCTCTCATTTCCCAGGACTGAACACCTCAAGAGACAGAAGAGCACAGCGATCAATGTGGGGGGAGCTGGACCCCGGCAACTGGGGCTTGAATACCAGCTCTGCTACTGCCCAGCTGCAATCCCACTGGCACCTCAGTTTCTCTATGTGGAAAGCGGTTGTGATATTAACAGTACCTGCCTTCTGGGAGTGCAGTGCAGATTGTACCAGATAAACCATGCAGCGTGCCCAACACATAACAAGCAGTCAATTAAAATCTAGTGATTACTAATGGTATTCAGGACCAAAAAGAGACACATGACTGCTTGAGCCACTTCCAGAGGCGGCGGCTCTGCTCCTCTAAGGGGAGAACACCATATCATGGTCCAATTCATGGCTCCAGTCTCTACCACTTCAAATGGGTTAACTGTGGCCAAAAGGTTAGCCACTGACCCAGCATCACCTCTGGAGGGCCACGGCAGGAAGTGGGGGACAGGAGCCAAAAATGGGAGGGGGACAGGAGCCAAAAATGGGAGAAGGTCAGGCCCAAGAACAGGGCAGAAAGAAGGGGGTCCTGGGAACAGGCTCTTGTCTCTACATGCCTCCCCCAAGAACTCCAGCACTAGGAAGTCACGCTTCCTGAGCGTCCATGCCCCAGCCATGCTTGATCTTCCACATCCATTACTTTATTTCTCACAATAGCCCCGAGAGGCATCATTGTCTCCACTTTGTAGATGGGGATGCTGAAGTTCAGAAGTGGAGAGTGATCCGCCCGGGGTCACATAGTGGATCAGCAGCAGAGGGATGGCTGAACTCCACATGTCTGACTTGTAAGTCAGTGTTCTAAGGGCCTACCCAGCCCTCCCAGAGCTTCTGTTCCACCAGCCCCACCCCACTCCCCTTGGCTTCTCTCCTACCTTGAGGCTGACATTGCTGGTGCTGCCCTGGCCCCGGGCCAGGTCAGGGCAGCTCTGGCCACCCCAAGGCCTGGGAAAGAAGCACAGGGGGAGGAAAATGAACTAGCTTTCTCCTGTCCCAACACCATCACCCCGAGACTGGACTCAGCAAGCCCTCTCCCCTGACCTTCTTTCAGGGCCCATAGTCCAACAGGATGGGCTCCTAAAACATTTCCATGGAAAGTTTATGTGTCAGCCTCCTCTCTGCTCCCTCCCTCAGCTGATCCCTTCATCCCCAGAGCCAAAGAAAGAATGGGCTTGGATCAAAAGTAGGGACTGGCTCTATATCTGAGCTAGAATACAGGGAGCAGATAGTGCTCTGATGATTCAGAAGCTTGCCACTTGCTGAGGCCCTCCATGTGCCAGACTTACCGCTAAGTATTGTACCTAATGATCTCCTTTAAGCCACACAACAATCCTAGAAGGTGGATCACTTAGTGCCCCCGTTTTTCAGATAAAGAAACTGAGATCCAGAGAGTTGAAGTGATTTGTTTACAGTCACACAGCTAATGAGCCTTGGAGTTACAACTACTGGAGTTAGGACTTCACTCCAAAGGTTGGCTGGACGTCCCAGCAATAATGGGGGAAAGATGAGGACATGCCTTGGCTCCTTTTCCATGCCCTCGCAGCCCCTACCCTACCATCACAGGCCTGTGCCTCAGTACTGAGAACTAAGTGCAAGTGCATGCATGGCATGTGTCATCATGCTGGCCCTGCCAGCAGCCTACACAATCCCTCCTCTGCCCTCCCCACCCGTGACTCACTCCCCCCCCAACCCCACCTCCTTGTCTCCTAGTGCTGCCTGGGCCTATAGGGCAGGTTTCTGCCAGACAGGGTAAAGGGAGAGGGCGTGCCCTCCAGGCAGGGCACCAGCAGGGTGTGGGCACCACAGGGCACTCAGGCTTCCAGGCATAGGGTGACTAGGCTCTCCCCTCCCCTCTCTTCAGGGTGAGAGAGCAGTACAAATGTCTCCCCTCATTCTATCCCCACCACACCACCACCCTTCCTGGAGAGCTGAAGATGGCCAGGCCACCATACAATCAGAACAACTGCCCAGTAACTGCACAGACACACAAACACTCGTGCCTGAGAGTACCCCCCATGCTCTTCCTACAGTGCTTGTGAGCTCCTAGAGTTCTCTTGGATTTTCACTATCACCCTCCCAGCCAGCCTTTCCACTCAGCCATCCGCATTCTATTCCTACATGGGCTACGGGCTTGGAGAGGCAAAGCAATTTGCTCAAGATCAAACTGCAGGTAGGGTTAGGAGGCAGGCCAGCTGGCTTGCATGCAGTCTGGCAGTCTCTGAAGGCAACTGAGCTTCAGGAAGTGGGCTCTGGAGTCAGACTGCCTAAGCACACTTCCCAGTTGTGTGACTTTGGGTAGGTGACCTCACCTCTCTGAACCTCCATTTCCGTATCTGAATCACACAAATACCTGCCTCATAGGGCTACTGCAAGGATTAAACAAGATAATCCAGGTAAAGCATGAAGCAAGTGACAAATAAAGGCTTGTTAATATAATCTAGAGCTCTCTCCAGGTGAAGGGATGATGGAGAAAACCTCTCCCAGGCATCCAAGGGCAAATGGGGTGCAGTCTAAGACAACCCTGGAACCTTTCATGCTCATGACAGAGGGACATGAAGACAATGGCCTGTGATGTGAGAATCAAAGTCCGGAGGGGAGGGAGGAAGTACTACCTTTGCCTTTAAACTTTGTCTGGAGAGGAAATCATTGAAGGTAGGCCACCACCTTGACTTAGGAAATTGTAAATGTTGTTTTAAAGTTATAAAAAAGCACAAGGGATCGTTCCACATTCAGAATCGTGGCACATATTCTTATGCTTAAAGATACCCAAACACACTTACTTGATCAATCATTACGCTCTAGCGCGCGTGTGCACACACACCCTAAGGCGCCCACCCGGCCTTTCTCCATCTCCCCTCACCTATCCCCGGATGTGGCCTCCTCCAAGGTCTCCTTCCCCCTGCGCTCCCTCCGGACCCCAAGTCCCGCCAAGAGGCGGACCAGGCGTGCCCCCAGACCCCTGCGCCGCTCGGCCATGACAAAGTCCGGTTCTTGAGCCGTCTGGGCACCTGACAACAGGGGCCACCCGGATCCACTGCATTTGCGGAGAAGCGCCTCCTCCGGCAGCCCCACTGAACAAACACCCGCCCCACCCGCAACCAGCTGCTGCTTCTGCCCTAGGACAGAGAGCGCGCTCTGGAGGGCACTGGCCCCGCCCCGGACCTCAACCCAGGCCCTCCGCCTGAGCCCCCGCCTCTGTCCCCTGCACTCCGGCCCCATCCGCGTTTTTTCAGGCAAGAGGCGCCAGGGACCCACCGGAGGGTATGCAAGCCCAGGAGCTGAACACGCAGGACCTGGGGTTGGGAAAGAGGGGCCCGGGGTGAGCAGGGGCCGGTAGACGGGGCTGAGTAAGGGGCGCCTCCTAGCGGCAGATGGGGCTAGAACATAGGCGCAAAGCCAGGGACTGGAAAGGGGCGTGGACTCGCAGAGTGGGTGGGGCTTAACGCGAGAGGTCGGTGTCCCAGGCGGGGCCCAAGGTGTTACTGAGATGGGCTTGGAACAGGGGGGTCCTGCTCCTACTCTGCCGTTGCCCTGCCATGCTGGGTTCCCTTTGAGACAGCTACGACGCAGAACAGGAATCTCGTTTAGCAAAAAGCTGTTCAGAAACAAGGCAGCGTGCCCAGGCTGGGCAGCACAGTCTGCTAAGTCTTGGAGGGCTGTACTGTCCAACGGTGAGTTGAGATGGAGGGCCTGGTCCCAGATGGGCTCAGACAGGGAGTGCATCCCACACTCATCCTGAGGTACATGTCTGCAGGCCCCCACCCCATGCACAGGCATCCCAGGCTCTTCCCAGTTGTGTCCCCTGACCTGCTCCCATGTGGAGTGTGATGTATGGTAAATACATGGCGGCTTCCCCCTCTACTGCTGAAGCTCAGGAGGCCCAACCTCATTGGAGAGAAAACCCTTTAATTATTCTGCCCCAGCCTCTTCCCCTGGGCAGTCTTGACACCACATTCAGGCCAGCTACTCTTGATTTACCCCAGAAGTCAAGGACACCTTGACCTTGTCCATATTCCAGGCCATCTGTTTCTCTGATGGCACCACTACAAGATCTAGTACTCCCTGGTTCCATGGGGCAGGGTAGGCCAGAGAGGCCAGGGAAAGGTGGGCATGAGCCAGGCCCTGGGACCTTGGGGCGTGCAGCTGATGGTGCATCTTCAGGTGGACGTGCTGGGTGAAGCGACTCAGGCAGATGCTGCACTGAAAGGGCCGGGCCTCCAAGTGTAGGCGCAGGTGAGTCTTGAGATTGCTGGAGCTGCTGAAGCGCTTGTGGCATGTCTGATGGGAATGGGCACTGTCAATCAGCTCTGCCCTGAGTGGGGGTCAGTAATTTGGCACCCCCTCCCCATTTAAGAACTACCCCCCAACAAAACCACCTCTCTGTCCATGCAGGCCCAGAAGCTCTTCCTGATGATTTTTCCCTGTGACCCACAGTGACCACACATCAGAGCCAAGCTGACTGGGGTTAGTGTCCTTCTGCTCCCTGTGTGAGTTTGGATAAGTAACTTCTCTCAAGTCTTCTTCTGATCATTGGTAACATATGATTATTAATACACATGGGGGACGGAATGAGATAATCACACAGAACCCCTATGTGTGAGGCTGCAGCTTCAGGGGATATAATGAACGTTTACTGGGGGCTGCCATATGCCAGGAATTGGTTTCATGTCCTAGTACAACTCCTATATTATAGTGAGAAAGCAGAGGCTCAGAGGAGTGAAGTCACTAGGCAAAGGTCACACAGCAAGTTGGAGGCAGAGCTAGGATTTGAACACAGGCAGCCTGACTCTGTAGCCCAGACTCATAGCCCCTACACTGCTTTCATTTCTGTCCCTGTAAAAGCCTGAGAAAGAATTCCCTTCTAACTTCCCAAGGGACATGGTCAGGCTCACAGAAGGAGGGAGATAACATTGATCTAATGGTTTTCCTACTCTGATACTTTGCATACACCACAGCACTAACTCCTCCAACAACCCTGGGAGGTAGGTAATGGGTATCCATTCTCTAGGACCCCCAACTTTATTATTCCCCCCAAACATATGTCTCTGTTTCTCCTCCAGGCCCTGGGAGTGACTTCCAACACCACTCATTCAAAGCTGAGAGGAATCATTTTTCCTCCCTCCCAGTTTCCTCTTTCTTATCTCCATTTGCTCAGGAGGACTGGGAAATAGAAGCTATAGGTGTCAACCTCTAGGGGAGGGAAAGGGAGGAGGATGGGGAGGCTCTCACCGGGCACTTGTGGGGCCGCTCTCCAGTGTGCACCAAGTGGTGCTTCTGTAGGTGGGCAAGCTGGGTGAATCTCTTCTGGCACAGTGTACACTGGAATGGACGCTCCCCACTGTGCACACGCAGGTGGACCTAAGCCAGGTGTAAGTGAAACACTGCCAACTGCCCAGAGCCCCCTGCAGGGCCTGGGTCCTCTCTGAATATCTGCTCACATCCCTGCATCCTCTTGTTGGCAGCCAGGCCTTTCAATGCCCTGCCTCTATCACCCCCCAGGATACTCCTACTCTTTCTGCTGCCCTGCAGCGGATGGCAGTGTCTGAAGGCCTGATAAGGGGCATCCCTGGTATACCCTGGAGCAGTGCTATTCAAAGAGTGGTCCGCAGACCAGCAGCATTGGTATCAAACCTTGGGAGCATGTTAGAAATGCAGATTCTCAGGCCCCACCCTAGACCTGCTGAACCAAAAACTCTGGAGCTGGGCCTAGGAAACGGCATGTTTACTAGACCTCTAGGTGGTTTGAGAGTTATTAAAGTTTAAGAACTCTTTCCCCACTGGACACAGTAGGGCTGCTGCCCTGTAACCACAGCATTTCCTTCACCGCAGCGCGAGCCAACTTGTGCATAATTTCCGGTCCTTGCTAACACACAAAGATGTGCCCGTGGGCGCCCCCTGCTGGGAGATGCCATGATGAGGCCAAAGACACCAGTGCTGACTTCCACTCACCAAAAGCTACCCATTCTCCCATCTGACCATTAAAAAAATAAATAATCCTGGGCGGCGCCTGGGGCTCAGTGAGTAGGGCACCGGCCCCATATACCGAGGGTGGTGGGTTCAAACGCGGCCCCTACCAAACCGCAACAAAAAAGTAGCTGGGCGTTGTGGCAGGTGCCTGTAGTCCCAGCTACTCGGGAGGCTGAGGCAAGAGAATCGCCTAAGTCCAGGGGTTGGAGGTTGCTGTGAGCTAAGATGCCATGGCCCTCTACCGATGGTGATAAAGTGAGACTCTGTCTCTAAAAAAAAAAAAAAAAAAAAAAAATCCTAACTCTCTGGAAGGCTGAGGAGGGTGGATTGCCTGAGCTCAAGAGTTCAAGACCAGCCTGAGCCAGAGGGAGACCCCCGTCTCTAAAAATAGGTGGGCATTAAGGAAGGCGCTTGTAGTCCCAGCGACTTGGGAGGCTGAGGCAAGAGGACTGCTTGAGCCCAAGAGTTTGGGATTACTGTGAACTATGACGGTACAGCACTCTACTGAGGGTGACAAAATGAGACTCTAAAATAAGTAAATAAGTAAATAAAAGAAAGACAGAAAGAAAGAAGAGTTTTTACTGGAAATCAAAAAAAATAGTTTGTCCTGGAAAGAACTTTGAACTAGAGGTTAAATCAAAACCTAATACTAGGCTCGGTGCTCGTAGCACAGTGGTTACAGCATCAGCCACATACACCGAGGCTAGTGGGTTCAAACTCAGTCCAGGCCTGCTAAACAACAATGACAACTGTGACAAAAAAATAGCCAGGTGTTGTGGTGGGCACCTGTAGTCCCAGCTACTTGGGAGGCTGAGGCAAGAGAATCTCTTAAGCCCAAGAGTTTGAGGTTGCTGCGAGCTGTGATGCCATGGCACTCTACCAAGGGCAGCATAGTGAGACTTTGTCTCACAAAAAAAAAAACAAAAAAAAAAAACCTAATACCATAGTTAAATCAAGTAACCTTGGGCAAATGCCCATTAGACGTCTCAGTTTTCTCATTTTAACTTAGATGATCTCAGACAGTATTCCAGGGTAATGAGACTTTGATGGCCATCTTATCCTGTTTCTCCACCCAAATGAACCAGGCTGCCCAGGGGTCCTTCCAACTGTGAATTCCTTGCTTCTAGAAGCTGGGGGGTGGGGAAGTCACTGAAGGAGGCTGAGGGGAGCGGCAGAGCCCTGGGGGCAGGTACCTTGAGATTGGAGAGCTGCCCAAAGGTCTTACTGCACACGTTGCACTTATACAGGATTTTGCCGTTCTCTTTCTGCAGTGGGTAAGGCAGGGCTGCTCTGCCAGTCTGGGAACTCTGTGGGGCTAGCTTTGCTGGGGCAGCCACACCAGCACACTCCAGCCCTGGGGAGTAGGATAGAGCAGCTCTAGGGCCTGGATTCTGGACCTGAGAGGGTAGGGTTTGGCCAGAAGCTTGTCTGGTCCCTGAGTAGGGAAGCAGGGTGTCTTTCTGGGTGCTGTGGTGCCCAGGCTCATTGACTGTCATCAGCAAGCTAGGCACAGTCATGGTGGGGAAGGTGTCTTGGGGCAGCATGAAGAGGTGGGAGCGTTGAACAGAAGGTAGGGCCCCAAGGGGGAACAGGTAGTGTGGAGGCAGGAGAAGTGGGTACCCAGGGTAGAAGGGGTAGAAGTGGCATGGAAGCTCCTTGGAGATGGGGGCAGGAGGGGAGAAAGGACAGAAAGCCAAAGGGCTGGGGCTCTTTCTGTTCTGCCAGGGAGGTGAAGAGCTGTCATGGGGAGAGAAGGCTGGGCAGGGGACACCCTTGCCAGCTCTTTCAGGCTGGCTTCCCATCTTATCCCTGCTTGGTGGGTACTTGGCTATGAGTCTCTCATCATCGGTGGAGTTGGCGTGCAGCTCTGATGGCTGGTTTTCTGAGAAGGAAAAGGAAGAAGGTCAGGACCCCACAACCTGGGGTAAAGTCCTGTGCCCTATCAAACCTGCCTAGTTTGGGGCTGAGAAAGCTCCAGCCCCCGTACCCCACCTTGGGCTTCCTGGTCTGCAATGGCATTTACCAATAAAAGTTGCTAACATTCCTGTCATGCTTAAGAATTTCAGGGGGAGGGCTCAGCATCCGTAGCTCAGTGAGTAGGGTGCTGGCCACATACACTGAAGGTGGCGGGTTTGAGCCCAGCCAGGGCCTGCTGAACAACAATGACAACTGCAACAACACCAAAAATAATAGCGAGGCGTTGTGGCTGGCACCTGTAGTCCCAGCTACTTGGGAGGCTGAGGCAAGAGAATCACTTAAGCCCAAGAGTTTGAGGTTGCTGTAAGCTGTGACTCCACAGCACTCTACCAAGGGCGACATAGTGAGACTCTGTCTCAAAAAAAAAAAAAACTTTTTTTCAGGGGAAGAAAACCGTTCAAGAAGCCTATTAGACATCCAAATGAGTAAGTCAAGTAGGAGATGGATGAACTGGGTTGGAGTTTAAAGGAGATATCTGAGATAGAGACATAAATGTGGGTGTCATTGGCCCAGATGAGATCACATGAGGGTGATGCTAGATCTGCTGTGTCCAAGATGGCAGCCATTGGATGTGTGACCACATTTATATTAATTAAAATAAGTATGATAAAAAATAAAGATTGAGCATAGAGGCTCATGTCTGTAATCCTAGCACTCTGAGGATTACTTGAGCCCCAGAGTTTGAGACCAGCCTGAGCAAGAGTGAGACCCCATCTCCACAAAATATTTAAAAAATTAGCCAGGCATGACTGTGTGCTTCTAGCTACTTGGAAAGCTGAGGAAGGAAAATTGCTTGAGTCCAGAAATTTGAGGCTGCAGTGACCTATGATTTGCACCACTGCAAGATCTGTCTATCCAGACAACAGACGGAGCAAGATTCTATCTCTTAAAAAGAAAAATTAAATAGCCAGGCATTGTAGTGGGCGCCTATAGTCCCAGCTACTAGGGAGGCTGAAGCAAGAGAATCGCTTAAGCCCAAGAGTCTGGGGTAGCTGTGAGCTGTGGCGCTATGGCACTCTACCAAGGGAGACTCTGTCTCAAAAAAAAAAAAAGAAAGAAAGAAAGAAAGAAAGAAAGAAAGAAAGAAAGAAAGAAAGAAAGAAAGAAAAATTAAGATCCTCAGTTGCACTAGCGACATTTAAAGTACTCAATAGGTATAGTATTTGACAGCACAGTTATAGAACATTTGCATTATGGCAGGAAGTTCTAGAAGAAAAGAACAGAGGAAGAGAAGAGGAAAAAGGGAGAAGAGGAGAGGAGAGAAGGAGGGAAGAGAAAATGAGAAGAGGGGAGGGGAGGGGACAGGAGAGGAGAGGGCTCTGGACTGAGTTCTGAGGCATGAAAATATTTTGGAGGCAAATATTGTGACTTGGTTGTTTGTATCCTCACATTAACCTGAAATAAAACAAGAAGAAGAAGAAGAGGAGGGGGAGGAGGAAGAAGAAGGAAGAAGAAAAAGAAATTTAGGAGGTAGGGGTGCTAGCAAGGGAAACTGGATACAATGGCCAGGGGAGGTAAAGTTAAGAGCAATAACAAGTAAAATATCAAAAAGAAAAAACTATTAAAAAGTAGATTCTGGGCTCTACGGTTGTGTAGCTCAGAGGCTTGGGTGCCAGCCACACACACTGGAGCTGGTGGGTTCAAATCCAGCCTGGGCCTGCCAAACAATGACAACTATAACAAAAAAATAGCCGGACATTGTGGCAGGTGCCTGGAGTCCCAGCTACTTGGGAGGCTGAGGCAAGAGAATGGCGAGAGCCCAAGAGTTTGAGGTTGCTGTGAGCTGTGACTCCACAGCACTCTATCCAGGGTGACATAGTGAAACTCTGTCTCAAAAGTAACAAAAAAGTAGATTCTGCTTGGATCCTCATTTATTCACTCAGTCAACTTCACTGAGTTGTTTCACTCCAGGCTCTGTGCTGGGGTCCCAGAAATAAAGGACCCAGCAGGATAATCCTTGCCCTGCTGGAGGTCATAGTTGCTTAAGAAAATGGTGTATCATAACACAACAAACCTAGAACATAGGTACAGATGAGTACCTATGTTCTATGGGTGAAGAAACTTGGCCTCAGTGATGGGCCCAAGGTCATTGAACTAGAAAGCACAGACTTTCAACCAGGACTCCAATCCCAATTCCCTGACTCCCAGTCCAGTGCTCTTCCCTTAAGATCCCATTAGCTCAGACATCCTAGGCAGGCAAAGTAGGCTGCCTACTCCAGCTCCCAGACACGTGCCTGGAAAAGCCACTGCCCACCATGTGTGGCTCAGGTATCATTGCCTGAACGGCCATTGGTACCCTCAAGCCAGAACTCCAAGACCAAAATGTGGAAGTAAAGTATGCCTGATGCTCTGTCCTCACTAGTAACACTATGTCCCCTCCACCTCCTGTCTCCAAACCTAGCAGCACCCCCACCACCAGCCTCCACTAAGATGCAGGTGCAGCACCAAGCCCTGGGCTTACTTGTGTTCAAAGCGTCCTCTCTGAGACCCTGTGGGACTGTGCCCAGAGATGCCGGCTGTAGGGTGTACAGGTACAGGTCCAGGCCCTGGGGGCAGGCCAGCAGGGAAGATCTGACTGGTGTCAGTGGCAAAGGGCACAGCCAGCTGGCATAGGATGGGCCATGAACATCCACTGTGTCTGGAGGTCGTCTGGAGGCTGAAAAGACCTGGAGGGCAAGAGGCAAGGGGCTTGGGGGCTGGTGGTTGGGACTCCATGGTTCCCTTGGATGTCATTATCCCTAATGTTTTCAACGGAGAGAAGAAACTAAGGCATCCCAATTTCCCATATCTGTTACTCAAATTGCTTCCCCTTCCCTTATGCAAAGATTTCTTTCCTCAAGGATTTTCTCACACTCCACAGGATTGCCCTCCCCTACCCCCTAGGACCCTATTCCCACTCTCCACCCCTGCCCCTGATCACCCTGACTGGGCCCCCAGTGTATCTCAGACCACACACTGTGGTTTGTTTGTTTGTTTTGAGACAGAATCTCACTTTGTAACCCTGGGTAGATTGCCCTGGTGTCATAACTCACAGCAACCTGAAATTCTTGGGACTCTTGCCTCAGTCTCCCTTCTCTCGCCTCAGCCTCCCAAGTAGCTGAGACTACAGGCACCCGTCACAGTGCTCCTCTATTTTTTAGAGACGGGGGGTCTCATTCTGGCTCAGGCTGATCTCGAACTCCTGAGCTCAAGCAATCCACCTGTCTTGGCCTCCCAGAGTGCTAGGATTATAGGCATGTGAGCCATCACACCTGGCCCTCCCAGGCACTGTGTTTTGAATGGAGCCAAGGTGAACCTGGAGCAAATCCCCATCAAAGACTATTAACCCCACAGGGTGGCCCTGAGTTCCGCCCCCACTGAACCCAAGGCCATGGTCATGGCCTCCTGGGGCCATTCCTCCCCCAGGAGAGTCTGGAAGCCTGGGCATGGGGAGAGGGTCGGTGGCCCTTTAAGGGCACATCCCCATTTCCCCATTATGTGCCTGGGTCAGGAGGTGCTCAGGCCTAGGGAGGACAGACATCAGGTCCCCTTTTGATATTCCCCAACTTACTCCTAACATCACCTCTTACTATAAGCAGACTACCTATGAATGATAAGGCTGAGACCCCACCTTACCTGGTCACCTTGGCAGATCTGAGAGTTCAGGCCTGAGGACAGGGAGCCCCTGGTTCCCCCAAGGGCCTTGGTCTTATGGCAATAACCCACCTGAGCAGCTGGTTCTCTCTTCATGCCCCCTCTACCTGATGGGAAGACAGGTGAGCCACAGGTAAGCTGTGAATGTCCTCCAAATAGGACTCTGGCTTCTAGAACTAGCTCTCCCACTAATATGCTGTGTGACCACAAGCCATTCACTTCCTCTGGCCTCAGTTTCCCTATCTGCAAAATAAGAGGGTTGAATTGAATGTGTAGGGACTCTCTTGGTGCTGGCGTGTGGCAGCCAAGGGTGTTCCCCTGATAGGTGCAGAAAAGAGATTGAATAGAGGCTAGCCAGTCAGAGGTGAGGAGCAGAGTTGTACTGAGAGGAAAGAGAAGGTTCTCATGGAGGTTATTGTCAAGTGAGCTCAAAGATCTGAGAGAACATTTCAGATTCCTCAGAGTCACCAAGAACTAAGACCTCCCCCCACCCCCACCCCCGAGCTGAGATGTCAATTCCTCTACCAACGAAGGGCTCCCCACCAAGGGGAGTCCCGCACCCCAGCTCAGCCAGAGGACACCCCCTGTCACCCATACTGGGCCACCATGCCTTTGCCATGGATAAAGCCTGAGAGTGAGCCAAGAGTCCCCAGGTTCCCTGAATGGCCTGACAGGAGGATGCCTTGAGGGCTCAGCTATCTGCTTACTTAGCACTGTGCTTCTCTGCCATCCTTTACCTGGGGCCACATAGCACAGGGATCACCTCAGCCTAGCAAATGCCCCAAGACCCCTTCCCTGTCCCATCAGCCTCTTCCCTCCCTCTTTAACCCCAATGCCCTCAGACTGTAAAACCTGCACCCCAGTGTCTCAGCCCTACAAACCCTTCTTCCTTTCCTCTGTCCTGACTCCTGCTAACCCAGCCTCAGATCTCAAAATAAATACCCTGGCCCCCTGAGGGCTGCTTGCTGTGGGGCTCTCCGGGGCTCTCCCTGGCTCTGCAGCAGTCCTCCGCTGGAGAAGGAAGGAGAGTGGGCAGGCAGGCAGCAGCTGCCTGTGGCTGAGGTTCCATGGGACTGAGAGATGACAGGAAGGAGCGACATTTAAAGTGGCCACAAATAGGAAGTGGGGGGCGAGCAGGCAGGGCTGGGGACCTGGCCCTGCAAGACCTGACAAAGGCAAGACCCAGCCTTTGCCTACCTACAACAATTCTGCAAGCCAGCTTGCTGGGTCTGGGTTGCAGTGAATTGGGGCTGCTAGAATTTCAGGGTGTGTGTGCACCTGGCCTGGGAAGGGTGTTATCTCTGATCTCAGAGAACCCATGAGGCTAAGCAGGTGAGAGACAGAGCAGGGCTCAAAAGCCAGGGATGGGGTCCTTCTGGGGATAGGGGCCAAATTGAAAAGGAGATGGGCATTGATGATGATAGTGATAGACAGGGACAGGAACAGGCAGAGATGGTGATAGAAGAGGAAGAGCTGGGCAGCACTGGTGGCTCAGTGAGTAAGGCGCCGACCCCACATACCAAGGGTGGGGGGTTTGAACCCAGCCCTGGCCAAACTGCAACAAAAAATAGCCCAGCGTTGTGGCGGGGTCCTGTAGTCCCAGCTACTCGGGAGGCTGAGGCAAGAGAATCGCCTAAGCCCAGGAGCTGGAGGTTGCTGTGAGCTGTAAGGCCACGGCACTCTATCGAGGGCGACAAAGTGAGACTGTCTCTAAAAAAAAAAAAGGGCTCAGTGCCTGTGGCTCAAGTGGCTCAGGCGCCAGCCACATATGCCTGAGCTGGCGGGTTCAAATCCAGCCTGGGCTCACCAAACAACAATGACGACTGCAACCAAAAAATAGCCGGGCATTGTGGCGGGTGCCTGTAGTCCCAGCTACTTGGGAGGTGGAGGCAGGAGAATCGCTTGAGCCCAGGGGTTGGAAGTTGCTGTGAGCTATGATGCCACAGCACTCTACCCAGGGCAACAGCTTGAGGCTCTGTCTCAAAACAAAACAAAACAAAAGAAGAGGCAGAGCTGGTGGCAAAACAGGCAGAGACAAGAATAGGAACACAGAAGGGTATGAAACAAGACAGAACAGAGCAAGCAAGTGGTCTCACAGAGCAAAGGCCTCGAATACAGCAAACATGTCTTCCTCCTCCTGGTCTCATCTTCGATTGTCTGATCCTATGAAAGCCTGTTTGTACTCTAATGCAGATAAAAAGCTGAGGTCCCAAGAGGGCAAGAGATAATTCAAGGATGCTCCAACATGGGCAAAAAGCATGACTAGCTACAAAAAGGAATGCCTCCTTGGTCAGGAAGCAGATTTTTACCTTGAGCAATTTCATTATTCCTGGGAGCATGAGATGGTGCGTCACCCCAGGGCCTCGTACAAATTCCAGTGTGTCCAAGTCTGGCCCGGGGACACAGCCCTACCTACTCATCAGTCTCCACCCGAGCCATGCCCCCTGGGTGGCCTGGAATACACAGAGCCTTCTCAGAATATTCACTTCAGTGGTCTCCATCACTTCCCACCACAATTATGCCTACATGTCTCTGAGTATCTCAAGGACAGGGACCATTGTCAGATCATTTTTTGTTTCCTATGTAGACATTCGTTAGGTTTTTTGGATGCCTAGAGTCTAAAACTTTTCCCACATGTGAATCTTTTTTTTTTTTTTTTTAATGAGACAGAGTCTCACTCTATTATCCCTGGATAGAGTACCATGGCATCATGGCTCTCAGTAACCTCAAACTCCTAGGCTCAAGTGATCCTTCTTGCCTCGGCCTCCTGAGTAGCTGGGACTACAGGTGCCTGCCACCAAGCCTACCTAATTTTTGTATTTTTTGTAGAGATGGGGTTTTACCCTTGCTCAGGCTGGCTTCGAACTCCTGACCTCAAGCAATGTACCCGCCTCCACCCCCCAGAGTGCTAGGATTACAGGCTTGAGCTGGGCTGGTCCTGGGTGTGACATTTGTCTGTGGTCCTGGCTACTTCCAGCCTTCCTTGATCCATTCTATTCTCCAAGCCTGGCCTTCCACTCTTTTGTAAGCTATCCTAAATTCTTTTTTTTTTTTTTTTTTTAATAATAAAATTATTTTATTTAGTTATATCCATCTCTAACAGCTTGAAATAAAAATTTCCATGGTTTTAATTGAACTGTATGTTACTTTAAAATATCCCTTTTCTCATTAAAATAATTTTTAAACCACTCTATGTGCTCAACCTTCTGTTTAACACTCAGATATGGGTTTTTGGAAAGGCCACATGTCACCAGCTCCATGAAGTGGCGAACTGGTCCTTGTT
>CAUYPK010167541.1:0-21628 GCA_963574355.1 Loris lydekkerianus | reverse complement strand
AGAAAGATAGAGATTTTACCTCTTTCATGTTTACATGGATGTAGCTGGAACATATTCTTCTTAGTAAAGTATCTCAAGAATGTAAGAAAAAGTATCCAATGTACTCAGCCCTACTATGAAACTAATTTATGGCTTTCACATTCCTGGAGTGGACAGTCCCAGCAAAACCAGGAAACGTTCTGTATTCCCCCTTGTTCCCCCCCAACCGTTACCTTTGTCTTTTCCTTTTCCTTCTCTTAGAGACTTGACAGGCACTTAGTGTGAGGTTCAGAAAAAAGTCACTCAAAATATTTTCAGAGAAAGAGTGAGCAAGAGAGAGAGAACAAAACTCTGAAGGAAATTTCAATCTCAGCTCTCTTCACTACCTGAGCATGTGCGACTTTGGCTAAAGTTGTAAAGATATTCAGCCCCCTGGGCCTCTTTCCTTATCTAGGAAGTGGGATAATCTTCCCTCACTAACATGGTTATGAGAATTAGAGATCATCTCTTCAGAGTCCCTAGCACTGCAGAGTAGATGCCCTGTGCCACATGTTTCTATGTTATTATTTCTTATCATCATCATTGTCTGTTTTATAAAACCTGTTTAATTCCAAAGTCTCACAGCCATATGCCACCCAGAAAGAAGACTGGGGTCAGATGTCCCCCAAGTCCTGATGCTACCCAGGCAGATGAAAGCTCAAGTCTCCATAGGGCTTATCCTCGAGTGGGGAGTGGAGAGGGTATAGTGGAGTTAGAAAAAGAAAAAGTGTGTCCAACCTGGCAGAAAGAGGCCTTTCCAGAGCTTCTGAGCTTGTTGCCTGATCTTGTCATCTAGGGGAGGGGAATACTACCTAGCTTTGGTTGCTCTAAAAAGATGGTCTTTGTTGTCAATAGCTGGATTGGCAATAAAATTCAATGTGAGTTCTCAATGTGGGCAAATTGATTATTAAATTTAATAATTTAAATTTAGGAAATATTTCCTTAGATTTTTATTTTTGTTTTCTTTCTTCAGCTCTAATGAGTGTTTGGTTTAAGAACAGGACAAAATAGCTTATTAAAACCCAAAAGCCTGTTGCAGGACTCCAGGGAGTGTGCAAGAGGCTCGAGAGAGACCAATCTGTTTCAGCTGTGGGTAGCTCCTGGCAAAGACTAGAATTAGAGTCAGTGGGATAATGCCTGCACCCAGACAATCCTTCTCTTAGAGGATGCAGATATGGGACAAAAAGGAGGCCTGTGATGGGTAGTATTTTGCAGCTGAGGCTGGGTGGGAAGGATGAGCGGTTCTTAGAGGTCAGAGCAGCAGATTTCTGAAAAAAAGTAGAATGGAAAACATAACATAACAACACCATTAATGGTAACAAAAATAATGGATATCAACAATAATAGCAATAATGAATATATGAACAGAGTTTTAAATGCAGACCCAGTGAAGAAGGATAGCAGAGAAGGAGAGAAGAAAAAGGGAAGAAAAGGAAGAAAGAGATAAAGGGAAACTTTTTTAGTCCTAATTTTATACCAGATAATAATTCAATACTTTGTACCTTATTTTAATCCTCACAATTATCTCATGTATTGGCTATCATTTTTCATATAAAAAATTGAGATAAAGATATTGGACAATTTCTCTAACCTCATAGCTAATATGTGTTAGAGATGGACTATTGAGCAGCCCTCCTGATCCACCTTCCTAAGCTGGACATGGAACTGTGGTAGCACAAGGTGTCAGGGTATCCCGATAAAGACAGCATCACAGCCCTTGGAGAGATGGCCTAATTTTCCCGACAATTTGCACCAGTAAAAAGACATTTGTGATCGTCTCTCTTACTCCCCACCAGACTACTATGATTTTTTTTCCTAATACCAACACACACTCACAAACATAACTTTAGGTGGCCTATTGCTGGCTGAAAACAACACAGAGGCTCAGGTATTCTAGACATTTGTTCTCTGGATACAGTTTTTTGGAGGACTTGGCCCTTTCCCCTTTTATATTTTATTGAAGTGATTCTCATCTGTTTTGTTTTGTGTTCCCTCATCTCCCTTCTCCTCAAACCAAAGTGTGTTTTTTTCCTTCTTTCTAGGCAGTTGTTTTTAATAAATCTTCATTTGTTTTCTTGAAGTTGTTCAGTTATTTTCAGTTTTTCCTTCCACAATCTTCCGCGTAATTTCTGCTTCCCATCTGGGCCACTAGGTACCCTCCCCTTCTGGAATGAAGACAAAGGAAGGTATTCAACAGAAACATACAGAGCTTTGCCTGCTCTTCAGAGCAGTAAGACATGACCAAGGGGTGAGTCAAATTTGCTGGTCTTTCCAGTTCTTTTGTTATTTCTCAGATTGACAAGTAACACAGCCAGAGACACTGTGACTGGCCACTAATCAGGCTGTTCAACACTGAACAGAGCCTTTAATCTGAGCCCTTCTGTGAACATCTATTGGTCAGGGTCAGAGAAGAAAGGAGAAAGCACACTCCCATGGAGTAATTTTAGAAGAATCTAATAAAGCAGCAATTTACAAAGGTGTAGCCAGGCTATAGAGTGATTACAGGGGCAGTGTAATGTCCGTGGGAATAACAACACCAGAGCATGTGACTATCTAGACTAGGAGGAATGACAGCAGAGAGCAGTCACCTGGAGAAAAATAGCCATATGGCAGGAGTTGCAATCTTGGCCAAGAGATGAAGCCATCCACAAAAGCTCACAGGAAGAGATGACAGAACACATGCTTTTCCCCTCATTCTTCCTTCTCTGAGCTTTCCTGTGGGGTCTCCCCAAGGAGGCCTCCAACCAAAAGCCAAAATTAAGAGAACTCATTGAAGCAGTCAATATTAGTCAGACTTCTGGGTCACAAACCAGGGTGGGAATTGGTGGAGAATGAATCTGGAAGGGTAAATGGAAGTGACCCAGCCCAGTATGCACGCCCATGCATGTGTACATAGCTCTGTGCACATATGCTCACAAGTGGGTGTATAGGCTGATGAAGAGGATTAATTAAAAAATAATTGATTGTTCTGTAATGGAGACATCATTCAGGGTCTACCCATGCTCTTCTTCTCTGTAAGTCACTGAGTGCCTTGTTTTCCTTTTGTTCTAATGACTGAATATAAAAAGATCAAGGAAGAGCATCAGGAAGTGGGAGGCTCCCTGAGACATGTTGTAAATTGTCTTCAGATATTAAGATGACAAGAATTTGTCTAAGGTGAATAGATGTCAAAAATTCTTTTCCTCCTTCAAAAGAACTCATTCCAGAAGAAGTAAAAGTTATATCAGAGATGAATGTTTCTCTGTGAGGAAGTATACTGCCATCACTTCTCATGAGGAAATGAAAATGGAACTTTATTCAACTCATGGACTATTAGGAAAATGGGGACTTTTTCTGAGAGCTACGGGTAAGACTAAATTCAAGAGTTGGGTTAAGTCAAGTGCTTGGTTGAGACATTAAGTAGAATTCATGGAAAAGATCATAAAGGGATGATAACTTGCTAAGTCACATAGAGAAGGCGTTTTATACTTGGCACTTTACACAATCCTCTTAACACAGCACATTATCCCTAATCACTTATGGCACTTGTTGCTTTGTGGTGCATTTTTGGCATGTCTCTCTCTACTGTTATGTCCTAAAGGTCCAAAAGTATTTGCCTGAGTTTTCTGACTACCATATCCCTAACATGAGGCTTGGTACAGAGGACAGGCTTAGATGGAGTCTGTTGGAAGAATGAATATTATGCTTGATGATTTCAAGGACTTTATGTAAGACTCAGGTCAGTTGGGCCAGGAAACATCTATCCATCCCATGAAGGCTTTACTTTAACCAACGGTTCCATAAGGTCTATGTCATAAATTTATTTGCAAACCCAAAGAGAGGCCATCCTTCTCATGAACTTGCAGGTGGATGAGACTCCTCCCATTTGATTTGTGCTCTAGGCTCTTCCAAGGTCTGGCTCATTCACTCCACTTCGTTTACACCAATATACCCTTTTTGGATTCCAGCCTTCAGATTAACAACCCTATACATGTTGTTGCCATTTTTTTAAAAAAGTCACAATTTCCTTTTCTTCTTAAAGACATGTGCTTTTTACATTCCATTTCTTAAGGCATTGGTTCTCAACCTTCTTAATGCCACAAACCTTTAATACAGTCCAAAGGAGTCATGACCCACAGGTTGAGAACCACTGCTCTAAGCAGTTACAGATAACTGAGATGAGAAAAGGAGATTAAGATATTCATCTGGTGTCTAATCTTTGCCCTTCCATTTCCATGGCCACATTGATATTATAAATTCTCGTCTTACAAGGAAGTAAGCTGATTATCACAGAAATGATAGAATTTGTTCAAGGTCTCATGTTGATAAAGCAGTCGTTCTGGCATTGGAATGATCAATCTCTAACAGAGCAGTTTTTTTGTTCTACCAATCATAATGGATCCCAAGTCACCCCCAAGTCCTTTTGTAACTGTATCACTTTGAAAGAACTGAGAGTGAAGGAAGGTCACAACTGTCTTTCCTTGGCAAACTCCACTTTCATTAGAATTTAATTTAGATTTAATAAATGCTTAATGAATCTTAATTAAACCCAAATTTAAATTAAAAATGGTTTAACAAGGTTTAATAGTGATGTGAGAAATCACACAATTCCACTTCAATAAATATTTTCCTAATAACAAACAACCATTTCCATTAGTGGGGGGAAAATGTTGCTATTAAGTCTAAATTAAATTAAATTATCCATAGTTTACTGACATAGTTAACAGTATATGTTAAGGAAAAATATGTAAAGTCCCCTCACCCCCATCCAACCGCTTGTTGAAAATTACTCCCATTTAGAGAATTTAAAAAGACATTGAATGTAATAGGAAGATGGTCTGAAGCCAATGGAGGCATCTCTGTCATATCTAATAAAAGAGAAGAGGAAGCCAGAGAAAGAGAAGATATATGGGACTTCCCACCAATGCTGTGTGAATTTTCACCAACGGAACAGCACACAATGGGGTATTGATAACAGTGAATGAAGACATTGTGAACCTGGGAAATTTAGACTCATGTGTATACAGTGGGTAACATCTGATATAATGGAAAGAAACTGAAGATGCAGGATATGATAGAGAAAAAGGGGCAACATGTGTTTTTTTGTTACTTATTTATGTGTGTGTTTGTGTATTTCATATTTTAAAAATATCTCTGGCTCAACTTGAAGAGTATACTATGAGAGAATGATTGTAGCTGGTTCCAGGGAAAGATATAAGTTTCCAAAATAGGATCAGGTTCCAGAAAGGGAGACAAGTTTCCAACAAAGGGATTCAGGTTTTAGGACAAGGAAAGTTAGTTCCAGAATAGGTCCCTAGTTTGGTTCTACTCCTGAGTACTGGTGTGGGTGAATAGAGAAAGGAATGTGAGCTGAATAATGTAGCTTTGGCAATACTTTTAGGAGTATCAGACATCCATATCATCAACCAGTATTTCCCAACTCTAAAAAGTAGACCTTGCTTTCAAAGACTACTGATTTCCAAATTTCCATACTAGAAAATGAAAAATATCCTACATTACTCTCTATTGCCCAAGGGATTTGTCAAAATTTATACCAACGGACGCTACAACTGGGAGCTACAAGGAGCTATTGAGCCCTTGAAATGTGGCTATTCCTAACTGAGATGTTCTGTGAGTATAAAATATACACTGGATTTCAATGACTTAGAAAAAATGTAAATATTAATAATTATTTCAAATTGATCATATTAATCATGACAACTTCGAATATATTGATTAAATAAATATATATTTAAATTAATTTATCCTATTTCTTCTTATTCTATTCAATGTGGTTACTAGAAAATTTAAAATTACATATGTGACTCATATTCAATTTCTATTAAACAGACCTGATCTACATGTGTCTGCCTTAAATAAATGAAAATATTTGATTCTCTTTTGTGTTAGCATTAACACACATTCTTTCATGCACCCATTATTTATTCAACAAACTTGTTTGAACATCCATTAACACAGATCCTATGCTAGGTATTAAAGATACAGTAGTGAAAATAGCGGGCCTGGTCCCATGTAGCTTAATTGAGTGCACATGTGCACACACACACACACAAATACACATCATTGTACAAAGACACATCATACTCATGTACTTGCAAGTGTGCGCACATGGATATAGATGAAACTACAGCACATGAACATGCACACACATGCAAAAATGCCACTTTTGAAAAATACGAGTTAATAAGCCAAAATCAGGTTCTGAGAACCAATCACCTTCTAACTATTATAGTAAACTTTTGTTAAGTTTAGCTATTCCAGTAGCTTATCAGGGATAATCAAAACCTTGCATTTCCTGGAAGAGAATCAAAGTAGACAAGTGTGATCAGGGCCTCTCTCCATGATTTTGTCAAAGCTATTAGGTGCAAGGTTCCAAGCGAGAAAAACAAATGTGGAAAATTCGGATCCATTTGTCCTAGGGTAAGCAGACCAGGCGGAGCCGCAGGGGGAGGCTAGTGGTGCGCTTGTTTTCATAGTAGTTTGTCTCCTTATCCTTTAACTTCCTAAGGGCTGAGGTGCGCTCACCCTGAGAGCTGATAACAAAGAGGGATCAGCTCATCCGAGAGACAGTGTCTGAGCTGATGTTGGAACACTTTGATGTGAACTCATTCAAATCACTTTCTGGATCATCTCTCGGATTGCTGTTCTGGGGAGCAGGAAAGACAAAAGAGGTATATTGGGCTTGTACAGGTCTCAGAAATCACAGGTTCTTTTAACAGAAATTGTAATCTAAAGAAATATGTGTTGAAGAATTGAAATGACAAAGAACACCTGTGGTATCAAAAAAAAAAAAAAAAAAAGACACCTGTAGGTAAAAACTACCACCCATCAGGGCTGTGGGAACTAAGGAAAGAGATTTGAAAACTTTAACACCCAAGCAGGGACACCTTGAGTTGAAACTCAGACAACCAAGGAGTGGTCCCCGCTGGGCTAGGCTGGTTAGTGGGGTGGAGTTTCATTACTGGATCTACAAGTGTCATTTAAAAAATTCTATCAACTGGATAGGAGGAGAAACAAGATGGTAGCCAAGAAGCAGCTTCCTTGCAACTGGGCATGGTGAGTCTGGGGAGAGAAGACTCCAGGCATCTCTGGCTGGTGAGATCTGCCCAGAGGCATCCCTTTGGGGACACAGGGAGTCAGTGTGAGACTTCTGGACCCCATTAGGAGGACAAAAGCAGTGGAGAACTGGCAAGTGTTTACATGTGGACATTTAGTCTAATCCCACCGGCAGCTGTAAGTACAGTAGCAGTGAGATTGCAAACTGCAAAGGCCTTACCTGTGAGCTGTTTTGGCTTTTTGGGACTTGGCACTCAGTTGAACTAACTTGGGAGGGCTTGGGTAAGAGTGCAGAGGACTTTAAGCATTGTCTAGGGCCCCAGACTGAGCTGCTGAGCTGGACAGAGCTAATAGTCTTCAGCTGTGGGCCTGTGCAGAGCCATTGTGGGAGAACTGCCCCTGAAAGCTCTGCCCTCAGGGTCACAGAGCAAGGATTAGGCAGGAGCAAGTAATCTAGTGACTGAGCAGCCTAAATGCAGGGACTGAGATGCCTTACAGCCTTATCCCTCAGGGGCATAGAGTGAGACTAGTTTTGGCACAATGGATAAGTGGATAGCCACTTCAGGAGTGATCCCAGCAACAAGTGCTTTCCTAAGAAAGCACTTAGCCATGGGTTAACAGTTTAAAGTGCCTTTTAAGTGGGCTGAGGAGAGACCTAGGTTCTCCACCCTGCGGGGTTTGAGAAATTCATCAGAGGCCTCCAGTCTCCATCTTGTACAGCTATACCAGCCTTGTGATTAACATCTCATACCCCAGAAGATCACCTGTTACCCAGACAATATCCAGCAAGATATATATATATTGTTTTGATTTTGGTTTTTGCTTTTGTTGTTGTTGTTGTTGTTGTTTTAATTTCAACATTTTCCTTATAGAGTATTCTTTTCTTTTTGTTTTCCTTTCCTTACTTTCCTCATTTTTCTAGTTTAAATGCAATTTTCCATTGTTGCCTTTTTCAAAAATTAGAACATCATTTTTGCTAGTGTTTCTACCCCTATTATTTGGTTTTTCCCCCAATTTTATCCCATAAAGTTTTCTGTTTGCTTGTTTTGGTTTAACTTATAGCATTTTTACCTTTCCTCTCTACTTAGTGGAGGTGAGGTACTGTGTCTAAACAGGCTAGCAAGAATCTGCTGACCTCAAAGGACCCACCCAACCCAGCCACCCAGAATTTTGGGTTTTTTAAGATTGGGTCAAAATACCCTACGCTACTCCTGTGTCCCTCTTTCTGTGCCTCTCTTCTTTTTGTCAATATTACCTTTTACCCACTCCCTCTCCTTTCTCTATGTTCTTGATTGCTTGTTTTTTTTCTTTCTTTTTCCCCTTCTTACTCTTCAATCTTCTCATCCTTCTGGTCCTGTACTGAAAGGACTCTTTGAAAGCCTAGTTCAGAGGCATGGCAACTTAAAGATCAAGAAAAAGTGAAGGGAAAATTGGAGCAAGGAAACAAAGAAAAGAAATCACTCATGTGAAAGAATCAGCAGAAAAATCCTGGCAACATGAAAAACCATTCAAGAGAAAACCCCTACCCCACCCTACCCCAGGACTGTGAAGTAGCTACTGCAGAGAATTCCACCTATAAAGAAATGTTGGAAATGACAGAAAGGGAATTTAGAATACAGATGATGAAAACAATGAAGGAAAGGATGGAAACAATGAAGGAAACTGCTGATAAAGTGGAAAATAACCAAAAGGAAATCTAAAAACAGAACCAAATAAGAGATGAACACTATGAAGAATGCAGAAAGGATATAGCAGAGCTGAAGGAACTGAAGCAGTCAATTAGGGAACTTAAAGATGCAACAGAAAGTATCAATAACAGATTAGACCATGCAGAAGAAAAAATTTCAGAGGTAGAGGACAAAACTCTTAAGATAACTCGGATAGTTAAAGGAGCAGAAAAGAAGAGAGAGAAAGCAGAATGTTCACTGAAAGAATTATGGGACTTTATGTAGCATTCAAACATACAAGTTATAGGTATCCCAGAAGGGAAAGAAGAATTCCCGAGGGAAATGGAAGCCATACTAGAGAATGTTATAAATGAAAATTTCCCAAATATCACCAAAAATTCTGACACTTTCCTTGCAGAGGGATATCAAATCCCAGGTTGCCTCAACTCTAAATGAGCTTCTCCAAGACATATTGTGATGTAATGAACCTATCCAAAGTCAAGACAAAAAAAAGGTTCTTTAAGCTGCCAGTAGTAAGTTCAGGTGTATGTGACTCAGGTCACATACCTGTGACTCCCAGCTCAGGTGTATGTGACTGAAGCCTTAGCTGCTTGAGCCACAGGCACTGAGCCTTTTTTTCTTTGCCCGGGGTTGGGTTTAGAATGCAACAAATATTGGGTGGCACCCATAGCTCAGTGGGTAGCCAATTGACCTACAGGGGAAAATCCATCAGAGTGACTGCAGACTTCAATAATGAAACTTCCCAAGCAAGAAGAAAATGATCATCTATCTTTAACCTACTTAAACAGAACAATTGCCAGCCCAGAGTTCTATATCCTGCTAAGCTAAGATTCAAAATTGACAAAGAAATCAAATCATTTACTGATATACAAACATTGAGGAAATTTGACACAACAAGACCAGCTCTACAGGAAATACTTCAACCTGTTCTACACACTGAGCATCACAATGGATCAGCAGCAAAGTAAGAACTCAGCAATTAAAGGACAGAACCTACCTTCCACACTGACGCAAAAGATAAAACTAAGCAATGGATTCTCACAAAATAAGATGAATAGAATACTACCACACTTACCAATTATCTCAATAAATATTCATGGCTTGAATTCCCTACTGAAGAGGCATAGATTGGCTCACTCGATTAAAAAACACAAGCCATCCATTTGCTGTCTACAGGAAACACACCTGGCTTCAAAAGACAAATTAAAACTCTGAGTTAAGGGTTGGAAGACAATTTTTCAGGCAAATGGAATTCAGAAGAAAAGAGGATTTGCAATCTTATTTTCAGATACATGTGGATTTAAAGCAACAAAAGTCAAAAAAGACAAAGATGGTCACTTTATATTGGTCAAGGGAAAAATACAACAAGAAGATATTTCAATTCTAAATATTTATGCACCCAATTTAAATGTTCCCAGATTCTTGAAACATACCTTACTCAGTATGAGCAATATGATATCCTGTAATACCATAATAACAGGGGACTTTAACACTCTTCTTACAGAGCTGGACAGATCCTCTAAACAAAAATTAAACAAAGATATAAGGGACTTAAATGAGACCCTAGAACAACTGTGCTTGATAGATGCATATAGAACACTCTATCCCAAAGGTAAAGAATATACATTCTTCTCATGGCCCCATAGAACATTCTCCAAAATGAATCATGTGCCCTAGGACACAAAATTAACCTCAAAAGAATCAAGAGAATTGAAATTTTACCTTGTATCTTCTCAGAACATAAGGCACTAAAGGTGGAACACAACTCCAAAAAAAACATTCAACCCCACACAAAGGGATGGAAATTAAACAACCTTCTGTTGAATAACAGATGAGTATAGGAAGAAATAAAACAGGAAATTATTAACTTCCTTGAGCATAACAACAATGAAGACACAAGCTAACAAAACCTGTGGGATACTACAAAAGCAGTTCTAAGAGGAAAATTTATCACTTTAGATGCTACATTTGAAAGACAGAAAGAGAGCACATCAACAAACTCACAAGCCATCTTATGAAATTGGAAAAAGAAGAACAATCTAAGCCTAAACCCAGAATAAGAAAGAAATCTCCAAAATTAAATCATAAATCAATGAAATGGAAAACAAAGAATCATTCACAAAATCAATGAAACAAAGAGTTGGTTTTTTGAAAAAATAAATAAAATAGATAAACCAATTGGCCAGACTAACTGGAAATAGAAAAAAAAAACCTCTATAACCTCAATCAGAAATTATAAAGGAGAAATAACAATTGATGCCACAGAGATACAAGAGATCATCTCTGAAAACTACCAGAAACTCTATGCCCAGAAATTGAACAATGTGAAGGAAATGGATTAATATTTGGAATCACACTCTCTCCCTAGACTTAGCCAGGAAGAAATATGGCTCCTGAACAGACCAATTTCAGGCACTGATGTTAAAGAAACAATAAAAAATCTTCCAACAAAAAAATGCCCTGGTCCAGATGCTGTCACATCAGAATTCTATCAAACCTTCAAGGAAGAGCTTATACCCATACTGCAGATATTCCAAAAAAATAAGGAGGAAGGAATCTTCCCCAACACATTCTATAAAGCAAACATCATCTTGATACCAAAACCAGGAAAAGACCAACTGAAAAAGAGAATTTCAGACCAATTTCACTAATAAATATAGATGCAAAATTTCTCAACAAAATTCTAGCCACAAGATTACAGCTTATCATCAAAAAAGTCATACATCATGATCAAGTAGTTTTCATTCCAGAGATGCAAGGCTGGTTTAACATATGCAAGTCCATAAACATTACCCACCGTATTAATAGAAGCAAAAACAAACACTATATGATCCTCTCAATAGATGCATAAAAAGTATTCGATAAAATCTAGTATTCTTTTCTAATTAGAACGCTGAAGAGTATAGGCATACATGACACATTTCTGAAACTGATGGAAGCTATCTATGACAAAGCCACAGCTAATATTTTACTGAATAGAGTAAAACTGAAAGCTTTTCCTCTTAGAACAAGAACCAGACAATATTGTCCTCTGTCACCATTACTATTCAATGTAGTGCTGGAAGTTCTAGCTAATACAATTAGACAAGACAAGGAAACAAAGGGAATCCAAAGGGGAGTGGAGGAGGTCAAACGCTCCCTCTTTGCTGATGATACGATCTTAAACTTAGAGAACCCCAAAGACTCAATTGCAAGACTCCTGGAAGTCATCAAAAATACAGTAATGTCTTAGGATATAAAATCAATGTCCACAATTCAGTAGCCTTTGTATACGCCAATAACAGTCAAGATGAGAGGCTAATTAAGGACACAACTTCCTTTACCATAACTTCAAAGAAAATAAAATAGTTAGGAATATACTTAGAAAGGAGGTGAAGGACCTCTATAAAGAAAATTATGAAATCCTAAGAAAGGAAATAGCAGAGGATATTAACAAATGGAAGAACATCCCATGCTCATGGCTGGGAAGACTCAACGTTGTTAAAATGTCTACACTTCCCAAAGCAATCTACGTATTCAATGCCATCCCTATTAAGATACCAACATCATACTTTCAAGATTTGGAAAACATAATTCTGTGCTTTGTATGGAACCAGAAAAAAAAAATTGTATAGCTAAGGCAGTTCTTAATAATAAAAACAACCTGGGGCTTCACCATACCAGATTTTAGGCTGTACTATAAAGCCATAGGGTTCAAGATAGCATGATACTGGCACAAAAATAGAGACATAGACATTTAGAATAGAATAGAAACCCATGAAATGAAACTAACATCTTACAACCACCTAATCTTTGATAAACCAAATAAGAACATACCTTGGGGGAAAGACTCCCTATTCAATAAATGGTTCTGGGAGAACTGGATATTCACATTTAAAAGACTAAAACTGGACCCAAACCTTTCTCCACTTACAAAAATTGATTCAAGATGGATAAAGGACTTAAATTTAAGTCATGAAACAATACAAATCCTCAAAGAAAGCATAGGAAAAACCCTAAAAGACATTGGCCAGGAGGAAGACTTCAAAAAGAAGACTGCCATGGCAATTGCAACAACAACAAAAATAAACAAATGGGACTTCATTAAACTGAAAAGCTTCTGTACAGCTATGGAGACAACCAAAGCAATTAGGCCACCTATACAATGGGAAAGGATATTTGCATATTTTGATTCAGAAAAAAAGCTTGATAAATAGGATCTATAGAGAACTCAAATTAATCCACATGCAAAAAGTCAACTCCCATATAACAATGGGCAAGAGACATGAATAGAACCATCTCTAAAGAAGACAGATGAATGGCTAACAAACATGATAGAAATGCTTATCATCCCTAATTATAAGAGAAGTGCAAATCAAAAACTTCCTGAGATACCATCTAAGCCCAATGAGAGTGGCCCACATCACAAAATCTCAAAACTGCAGATGCTGGTGTGGATGTGGAGAGAAGGGAACACTTTTACACTGCTGGTGGGACTGCAAACTAGTACAACCTTTTTGGAAGGAAGTATCAAGAAACCTCAAAGCACTCAAGCTAGACCTCCCGTCTGATCCTGCAATCCCATTACTGGGCATCTACCCATTAAGAAAAAAATCCTGTTATCATAAGGACACTTGCACTAGACTGTTTATTGCAGATCAATTTACAATCACCTAAATGTGGAAACAGCCTAAATGCACACCAACCCAGGAACAGATTAACAAGCTGTGATATATGTACCCTATGGAATACTATTCAGCCATTAAAAAAAATGGAGACTTTACATCCTTCATATTGACCTGGATGGAAGTGGAAGACATTATCCTTAGTAAAGCATCACAAGAATGGAGAAGCATGAATACTATGTACTCAATTTTGATATAAGGACAATTAATGATAATTAAGGACATGGTGGAGATGTGGGGAAGGGAGAGCAGAGAGAGAAAGAAGGAGGGAGGGGTGGGGAAAGGAAGAGTAGAGAGAGGAAAGGAGGGAAGGGGTGGCATCTTGGTGTGTGCCACACCTTTTGGGGGGAAGACATGACTGTAAGAGGTTCTTTACCTAACAAATGCAATCAGTGTAACCTGGTTTCTTGTACTGTCAATGAATCCCCAACAATAAATTAAAAAAAAAAAAAAATGCTACCAACTGCATTCAACTACTGAGACGGGAAAGAACAATGACTCTCGGGATGAGGAACCATTGCTTAGGACATAGCTAGGAGAACAGGAAGCAGGAAGAAGCAGGGAGGGAGCCTCATGCCACCCTCTTCTTTCATCTCTTTCTAGCTTCCACTACTGGCAGAACCTAGATGGAGCCGGGTGATAAAGCAGAAATACTCCCTCAGAGGTCTAGCCCAGCAAAACAAAGCTCAAATACCACCAGCTTGTGGATTTCAACACTTGAGAATAAACTACTACTTTAGTAGTAGCTTATTAAACAACACAGAAAAGCACATGTCAAAATGAGGGATGACAAAAAAAGAACTGCACACCATCTCCAAAATCTTATTGTGCCTAATTTTAATTTTTCCAGGCAAAGATGATACACTAGAATTAGAATCTAAATCATGTTTGAGACTGTTGAAGGTTCATGAAGCCACATTAGAAGAGCAAAAATATTAACAAGTCCTTTAGTAAAGAGACACATTGTGTTTTATTTAACCCAGAGTTGCCCAAATGGCTTCAACCACAGATTTGTGTGTATATGTGTGTGTCTCTGTGTGTCTCTGTGTCTGTTGTTTTCAGAACACCTATTAATTTCTGAAGTAACACATTGTCTGCAAAACTTTAGGAAGTATTTTATTTTTCTTTTTTATTAAATCATAGCTGTGTACATTAATGCGATCATGGGGCACAAAACACTGGTTTTATAGACAGTTTGACACATTTTCATCACACTGGTTAACATAGCCTTCCTGGCATTTTCTTAGTTATTGTGTTAAGACATTTATATTCTACATTTACTAAGTTTCACATGTATCCTTGTAAAGTGCACGGCAGGTGTAATTCCACCAATGACCTTCCCTCACCTCCCTCTCCCCCTTCCCCATATTCTTAGGTTATAACTGGGTTATAGTTTTCATATGAAAGCTATAAATTAGTTTCATAGTAGGGCTGAGTCTATTGAATACTTTTTATTCAATTCTTGAGATACTTTACTAAGAAGAATATGTTCCAGCTCCGTCCATGTAAACATGAAAGAGGTCAAGTCTCCATCTTTCTTTAAGGCTGCATAATATTCCATGGTGTACATATACCACAATTTATTAATCCATTCATGGATTGATGGGCACTTGGGCTTTTTCCACAACTTAGCAATTATGAATTGGGCTGCAATAAACATTCTGGTACAAATATCTTTGTTATAATGTGATTTTTGGTCTTCTGGGTATATACCTAGTAGAGAAATTATAGGATTTCTGCAAAACTTTAAGATGCTGTATGAATTTAGATTACAAAACAGATGATTAACTGTAGACTATTAATAGTGCGGCTTGTATTTGAGTAGGTTGCACTTTTTTCTCAAATGCTTTAGTACAGTAATCGCTGAAGCTAAAAGTGCAGGAAGGGGTGATTATCCTAATGTCATTGGGATTGCCTCTAAAAAAGAAGTCATGTGATAGCAGAAGACATGTTTTTTTTCCTTTACTGTTGTATTTCCAGAGCCTATCACAATAGATAGAACCTGGTAAACATTCTGTAATATACCCTGAATGTTGCCAAAGGGAGGGAGGAGAGTAAACTACTACCCAAAATAATTGACAATGACTATTGTCAACGAATGTGTTATAGAATCAGTACAAGGAATGACAAGGAAGAAGTGCTGGCCTGGCCTATGAAAATGCAATCAGAACCAATAAGCAATTTAAAATTTCCTGATAGCTACATTTTTAAAAAAAAAAAAATCATGACACAGGTGGAATTAATTTTTATAATATATTTTAATGTAGCTCAATATATTCTAACATGTAAATAATATAAAGCATTAATATAATATTTTATATTACTTTAAATATAAAATTCTTAAAATCTTATATATATTTTACATTTATTATACCTCTCAACTTGGATTGGCCATATTTCATGTGCTTAGCAGCTGCATATGATTAGTAGCTTATATATTGCAACACAAGGGGCTACTGATGTCTAAAGACCAACACAAAAATTTGGGCACATGGAGAAAATTCTCAAATTAGTAAATGGGTACTGAGCCAGAAATTACTGTCTAGTAACAGTCATCGAATGTTGCAAGAATACCTGACTTAACTTATATCATTCACACATGAGACTGTGAGTTCTATTAGAAAGTCTAGTGGCAATTTAATACTTGGGGAAATAATGGAATATGAAGTTTTAAATAAAACAAAAGTGGGAAGGAGAATCAGAATTAAAAGGTCCTGAAGCATTGATGGTAGCAAAAAGTTGGAGTAGGAATTATCTGGCTTCTCTTCACCCACAGAAATCCAACTAGCAGCTCAGCAGAGGCAAGATTGATGCCCTAAATATCCTAGAACTTGGGAGCAAAGTTGTAATGTCCACTTGGACCACAGAGCAGAGAAAAATCATTCTCTTCGACTGAAGTACCTCTCCCGAAAGCCCACACAGCACCACACAAGGATAATTCTCCTACACACATGGTTTCTATAGCAGAAAAAAAAGTGAATTGAATACATACTTTTGGCTTTCCCACCATTCTGGGACTCGTCACAGGACACCTGTTCTGGTCTCATCTTAAAGGAAGAATTGTGTGTTTTCGCAGGACAGACCCACCAGGGGTCAATTAGAAACAAAGAACAGGGATTAAGCAAAACAACCAACACACAAACCTTGGTGTCAGTTTCAGAAGACCTTGGCTTAGGGCACTCTCTAGCACTGCAACAGCTGTGGCAGGAATAAACTTAAGGCCCAAAACAGACAGTCTGGTCAGAATTTCTGGATATGCCTACTGGAGAAGGATGACTATAAACAAAACCTAACTATGAATACTTGGATACATATCTACACATTCAATGTGCTGAAGATGACACATGATCACAGGAATAAAAAATAATCAGAGAAACATGACACCAAAAAAATGAACAAAATAAGTTACCATTGGTAGACCCTAAAGAGATAAAAATTATGATCTACTTGACAAATAATTCAAAATATCTGTTTAAAAAAAAACTCAGATAACTTTAAGAAAATACATGACTTATAAATGTAACAGAGTGTTTAAAATAGTATACAAAATAAACAGAAATATTGAAGCAAAAAAGAACAATGAACAAAATGAAAAATGTAATGGGAAGGATCAATAGTAGAATTTATCAAGAAGAGGAAAGAATCTGTGCATATGAAAACAAGCTACTTGTAAATATTTCACCAAATAGTCATTACACAATTTTACATATTATTTACAAAATATTCTCTATGTGTTTGCCACCTCTTTATAAAATTTTGTAATGAATATTTTATAAATAATGGTACATTTAGCTAAAATTTTCCATTTTCATTATGTATGGCAACTTTAGGGATGACTTTAGGGACACCTTATAATTACAATGATTGATAAAGGAATATGCAATATAAAAAGTTGTAAACTGTGACATCAAAAATGCAAAGTGTGATGAAGGGATTAAGTGAAGTTGAAGGGTAGAGTTTTTGTTGTTTTTATTTTTGCAATCTAAGTTCAGTTGTTATAATTTTAAAAATAACTTGTTATGGCTGGGCACAGTGATTCACACCTTTCATCTAGGACTCAGAAAGGCTGAGATAGGAAGATTGCTTAAGCTCAGCAGTTCACCACCAGCCTGAACAAGAGTGAGAGCCTGTAGGTCATAAAAATAGAAATATTAGCTGGGCATTGTGGCATGGGACTGTAGTGTCAGATGCTCCAGGAACTGAGGTAGGAGAATTGCTTGAGCCTAGGACATTGAGGTAATAGTAAGTTATGATGATGCCACCGCCCTCTACCTGGGGTGACAGAGTGAGACTCTGTCTCTTAAAAAATAAATAAATAAACCAATATAACTATTAGATGTTTTTGTAAGCCTCCTGGTAAGCAAAAACATAACAGCTGCACTAAACTAAGGAGCAAGAAATGAAAACACACTATCAAAGAAAATCACTCAACCACAAAGGAAGACAGTAAGAGAGAAAAGAAGAAAGAAAGGATCTACAAAACAACTAGAAACAATTAGCAAAATGGCAGTAGTAAGTTCTTACCTGTTGATAATTATCTTGGATATACATGGATTAACTTTTCCAATTAAAAGACAGAGTAATTGAAAGGGTTAAAAAAAAATCACAACTATATGCTGCCTACAAGATACTTTTTTTCATCTGTAAGAACACACATAGACTGAAAATGAAGATATATAAAAAGATTTTCCATGCAAATAGAAACCAGAAGAGAGGAAGATTAGCTATATATATTTACATCAAATAAAATAGACATTAAGTTAAAAATGCAACAAGAGATGACTCAGCACCTATAGCTCAGCGGCTAGGGCGCCAGCCACATACACCAAAGCTGGTGGGTTTGAACCCAGACCTTGCCTTCCAAACAACAATGACAACTACAACCAAAAAATATCCAGGCATTGTGGTGGGCACCTGTAGTCCCAGCTACTTAGGCAGTTGAGGCGAGAGAAACACTTAAGCCCAAGAGTTTGAGGTTGCTATGAGCTGTGACATCACAGCTCTCTACCGAGGGTGACATTGTGAGACTCTGTCTCAAAACAAAACAAAACAAAAAAAAATTGTAACAAGAGACAAATTAGATAATTATATAATGATAAAGGGATCAATTCAGCAAGGTATAAATATATATGCACCAGTATCAGAAGAAGATACATAAAGCAAATATGAACAGATCTAAAAGAAGAGATAGACTACAGTACAACAGGAGTAGGGTACTCTAGCACCCCACTTTCAGCAATGAACAGATCATTGAGATATAAAATCAAGAGGGAAACATTATATTTTACTGCACTCCAGACCAAATGGACCTAACAAAGCATCACAAAACATTCTTTCCAACAGCAGCAGAACACACATTCTTCTCAACTGTACATGAAACATTCTCCCAGACAGATCGTAAGCTGGGCCACAAAACCAGTCTTGGCAAATTTAAGATGATAAAAATCATATTAAGCATATTTACTGACTACAATGGTATAAAACTAAAAATCAGTAATAGGAAGAAACTCAGAAACT
This sequence comes from Loris lydekkerianus, assembly GCA_963574355.1. Classification (NCBI taxonomy): domain Eukaryota; kingdom Metazoa; phylum Chordata; class Mammalia; order Primates; family Lorisidae; genus Loris; species Loris lydekkerianus. The sequence continues at coordinate 2,685 of CAUYPK010167541.1, read as the reverse complement.
TCACAAATACATGAAGACCAAATAGCATGCTCCTGCACAAAACAGGTCAGTGAAGATGTTAACAGGAGGCTGGGCAAGGTGGTTTATGCCTGTAATCCTGGCACACTGGGAGGCCAAGGTGGCTGGATCACCTGACCTTAGGAGTTTGAGACCAGCCTGAGCAACAGCAAGACCCTGCCCTTAGGTATATTAGCTGGGTCCAGGCATCCCTGTGGTAGAAGGATTTTTTTTTCTTCTGGGTAGATGCCCAGCAATGGGTTGCAGGATCAAATGGGAGGTCTAGCTTGAGTTCCTTGAGGGCTCTCCATACTTTCTTTGAAAAAGGTTTTATTACTTTTCAGTCCCACCAGCAGTATACAAGTGTTCTCTTCTCTCCACATTCATGGTTTTGAGATTTTGTGATGTGGTCCATTTTCACTGGGGTTAGATGATATCTCAGGGTCTTTTTGATTTGCATTTCTCTAATAAGTAGGGATAATGTGCATTTTTTCATATGTTTATTAGCCATTCATCTGTCTTCTTTAGAGAAGGTTCTATTTATCTCTCTTGCCCAGTGATCTAAGAGATTGTTGGCTCTTTTTATGTTTATTAATTTAAGTTCTTTGTAGATCCTAGTTATCAAAATTTTATCTGACTCAAAATATGAAAATATCTTTTCCCAATGTGTGGAATACATTATTCTTAGTAAAGCATCACGAAAATGGAGAAACAAGAATCTTAAGTACTCAATTCTGATATGAGGACAATTAAGTTCCTAGTACAAGGTGGGAGGTAGGGGATGGAGAGAGTGAAGAAAGGGAAGGAGGAAGGGGGTAGAGGTACAGGGTATGTGGTACATCTTTGGGGGGCGGGACACAATTACAAGAGGTTCCTTATCTAACAAAAGCAATCAATGTCACGTAGTTCTTTGTACCCTCAAGGAATCCCTAACAATAAAAAAAAAAGAAAAGAAAGATAGCTGGGCATTGTGGTGGGTACCTGTAGCCCCAGCTACTTGGGAGACTAAGGCAGGAGGTAGGAGGATCACTTGAGCCCAAGAGTTTGAGGTTGCTATGAACTATGACACCACAGCACTCTACTGAGGGCAACAAAGTAAGACTCTGTCTCAAAAAAAAAAAAAAAAGATGTCAAAAGGGAAATTAGTATTAAAAAATCCTTTTTCTTCTTCTAAATCTAATCATTGCCATTGCTATTGGAACCGTGGACTAAAATTTGGTTTCTAAAACAGTATGAGGATGGGTACCAGATATGTCTTACCCACTGATGAATCCTCAATGCTTAAGAAAGTACCTGTATCTCAGTGGGTACTCAAAAACATATTTCTGGAATAAATAAAATGAAAAAAGGTAGTTAGAAAAAGTGCATACAGGCTTTTTTGAGAGCTAAAGACAGTGATGCAAAACCAGAAAGGAAAGTGCCATGTGAGGGAAGGTCAATACTTCTTCTTTCCAGCTATGTCTTGTCTGCACTCTCATTCCAAGGAGGTGAGACAATGAAAACATTGACAGCTTTCTGGCCCAAAGATGTTTTATCAACTTCTCTGGGTCTGAAGTAAAGATTTTTACAAAAATCTGGATACTGTCCCCAACCATTCAGATACTAGTTTTATTGACCTTCTGATCTCCAGTTTTACTCTTCCCAGTCTGTTCTGCAAGCTGACCAGAGTACCACCCCTGACAAGTGACCTCCTCTGGAATAACCATTGTTCATCTCTGTACAGTCATACCCAGTGCTAACACAAGGCATTTGACCTAGCAAGTCCTCCAAAACTAGCAGTTGTGTATATGTGAATGAATGAATGGATTAAAAAAAAAAAAACAAAAAAACAAAAACAAAAAAAGGTCACACCAGCATTTTCAAGATGTCTTTGTACCTTTCCTGGACATTATATCCTGGAATATAAATTGTGTATTTTTGATATAATTGTAAACTATACATTCAAATTTAAAGTATATGCCTGCCACATCAGGGGAAATGCACTTGTTCTGGTTTATACAAGCAAATCCAATGGGTGTGTAAAGAGTTTTTCATTCATCTTGGCAAAGTCTTAATTCATCTCCAAGAAATTTTTTTTTTTTTTTTTTTTGAGACAGAGTCTCAGTATGTCACCCTTGGTAGAGTGTTATTGTGTCACAGCTCACAAAAACGTCAAACTCCTGGGCTTAAGTGATTCTCTTGCCTCAGCCTCCCAAGTAGCTGGTACTACAGGCCCCTGACACAACACCTGGCTATTTTTTAGTTGCAGTTGTCATTGATGCTTAGCAGGCCCTGGCAGGGATCAAACACACCAGCTTCTGTGTATGGGGCTGGTGCCTTACTCATTGAGCTACAGGTGCTGAGCCAACCAAGACATATTTAAATATGATAATTGATCTGCTTATCTGACCTCCAGGAAGTTAGTGATAAGTTGACATTTACATTACAAAGACCCCTCTTCTTTTTTTTTTTTTTTTTAATTGTTAAATCATAGCTGTGTACATTAGTGCAATTGCCTGTACCCATTCTAAGATGCACCATAGATGTGGCCCCACCCATTACTCTCCTTCCACCCAAACCTCCCCCCTCCCTTCCCGTTCAATGGCCCTTTACCCATAGTCTTGTGCTATAGTTGGGTTATAGCCTTCATGTGAAAGCTATAATTTAGCTTCATAGTAGGGCTGAGTACATTGGATACTTTTTCTTCCA
>CAUYPK010167540.1:0-22027 GCA_963574355.1 Loris lydekkerianus | reverse complement strand
CATTCAGAGATATGCTCACCTGGATACACTCACACTTCCATCAGAGATACGCTCACCTGGCTACCACAAACTAAATTACCTGGAACATTAGTCTCACTGTTAACATTAGTGTATTATAACAAAGATATTTGTACCTGAATGCTTACTAGAGCCCAATTCACAATTTCTAAGTCATGGAAAAAGCCCAAGTGCCCATCGATCCACAAATGGATCAATAAATTGTAGTATATGTACACCATGGAATATTACGCAGCTTTTAAAGAAAGATGGAGACTTTACCTCTTTCATGTTTACATGGATGGAGCTGGAACATATTCTTCTTAGTAAAGTATCTCAAGAATGGAAGAAAAAGTATCCAATGTACTCAGCTCTACTATAAAACTGATTTATGGCTTTCATATGAAGGGTATAGCCCAGTTATAACCTAAGAATATGGGGAAGGGGGAGAGGGAGGGCGGAGGATGGGTGGAGGGAGGGTGACTGGTGGGATTACACCTGGGGTGCATCTTACAAGGGTACATGTGAAACTTAGTAAATGTGGAATATGATTGTCTTAACACAGTAACTGGGAAAATACCAGGAAGGCTTTGTCAACTAGTGTGATGGGAATGTGTCAGACTGTGTATGAAACCAGTGTATGGTGCCTCATGATCACATTAATGTACACAGCTATGATTTAATAATTAAAAAAAAAAAAAGAAAGCGCATTAATGCTTTCTCCTATAGCCTCAGTTTATTTCTTCCTGTAATCTTGGCTGAGAATGAGTGGTGGAAAAAAGATGATATTTTGATGCCTTCTTTCCTGTGAATAGCACAGAACTATCCTTCTTCATGTAGTGAATACAAAAGAATGGTCAACACTAACCCAAAAAGCTGGAGGCAAAAATTCTGGTGAAGGCTGATCAGGTTCAAAACCTGGATATCTCATGTTTACATGCACTCATTTAACTGTGGTCCATTTGGAAATAAATATTTTATTGGAGGAGAGGGGCATTCAAGTTTTAGTGCCAGCGCTGCCATTTACAAAGCGTGTAAGTTTGGACAAGTAACTGATTATTCTTGCCTTGGTTTTCACATCTGTAAAATCAGGATAATGCTTCATTGGGGTGGGGGGGGGTTATGACTCTTAAAGAGGTAAGTGTCTTCCACATGGTAAGCCTTCAGTAAATAATGATCATGATCACATTTATTATGATTATAGTTACTTTTTTATTCCTCGAAGTATAAGCTAAACCTAACCAATAAATCCAAAGACACAATGGTACAATAGAATGTAATTTATCTCTGTCTAAGCAATGCAAAGGAGAGTGGTCCAGGGTAAGTGATGAAGCTCTGCTTCCAGAGGTCATGCAGGGGCCCAGATTTCTTCTGCCTTGTTTGTTCATCATTTTCTAAGATTTGATTGTTCCAAGTATGGTCCTGAACCAGCAACATCAGCATCATCTGGTAACTTGTTAAAAATGTCAAAGTTCAGGCCCTACCCAGGTTATGAATAAGAATCCATATTTTAAGGCACTCTGGTAAGCAAATTAATGCACTGCTTTAGGATAGGTTCCTCATCTACCTGGTTAAAGTTTGCCCAAGCAGAAAAGAGAAAGTGATGAGTAATTTCGTTTAAGAAGACTACAGTGAGGTTACACATTTCATTTCCACTCACACTGACCAGACCTAGCTGCAAGAGAAGCAGAGTGATGTAGGTTAGTGCTAGATGACCACACGTCAAGCTAAAACACCATCTGAGGAAGGAGAGGAGGATGACTAGAGGAAAAAAGGACAAAGAAAAGAGTCTTTACCAAAGTTGTTATAATTGTTTGTTGCAATTAGTATTACAATGAATGGAATGACATGGTCAGGGAACAAATTTAACTTGACAAAAATAGGAAAAATAGCATAAACTTGGCCTTTGTACTGCTAAGATATTCAGAAACCAGCGTACCAAACGCGATACAAAAAAACATTTTCAAACTACAAACACTGTGCTCCCTTTTTAAAGTAGTAAATAGATAACCTTTTAGTACAAAGAAATGCATTCAGTAGGAACCAAACTACCCTGTCCTTTTAGGAATATAAAGTTCACAAGGAATATCTTGATACAATTTTTAAAAAGCAGCACTTCTTGGAGAGTGAAAAGCTCTTACTGAAAACTCTTAACAGAAACTCTGTAGCTGATCACCAGGAAGACATAGCCCTCAGTGGGACTCTAACTGGCATCCAGTGAACAAAAGAAATAAAGACACAGAGCATTGACCATGATTGTAAACATAAGTCGCTAATGCCAACTTATGACAAGACTCCAAATCTGAATGAGTTAATATAACAAGGGTCTATTCCTTGCTGTTGCAAAGCTCTATGTGGGTCAAGCAGTCTCATGCCATCTTGCAGAAATGCTATCTAGAACAGACAGTTTCTAAAGGTGTCACTGCAAGGAAAGGAAAGGATGAGGGAGTCCTACTGACTTTGAGCTAGCTGCCTTGGCCTGGACTGTCTTTACTAGTGTGCTCAATGATGTATAGATTTGGGAGCATACAGAAGAGAAAAGAGGGCTAAGTAAAACAATTATCCCTTCTACTAACTACACTTAACATAAATTACCTCAAACTCATTTTTCCTTTTATAACAACATTCCTCCAAACCAGTGATTTTCAACATGTGTCCCACAACACACTGATGAACCCTGAGAGGATTTTAAGTGCACTGTGAAAATTTTTAAAGATCATTCATTAAAGTATTTTTAAAAGAAATTCAAAACACAGAGTATACAGTAAGTATATTCTTTTCCCTACTCTTTTTTTTTTTTAATCAACATAATTTAAGTGTGCTGTGAAAGTTTAACTATAGGTTCAAGTGCACCATGATATAAAAAAAAAATGGGGGGGTTGAAAAACACTACTCCAAATATAAAATTCCTGTTGAGTTAGAAACATGGAGAAGTAATTTATATCTGTAAATATTTCTTTTGTTTGTTGGAAACACACCCTTATTTCCAAAGAATACCTAGCTTAAAATCCCACCAAATGTTCAAAAATGTAACATGAAAACACATTGGTTTATTTCTAAGTAAGTTTTGGAAAATTGTTTTCGTTTTCCTGACATTATTGTGAGGTCACATTTTATAAAGGCAGCCCATTTTAATGACAAGGGTCCAGGCTAAGAGGGTCAACTCGGGCTCTTTTCTCATTACTGAGGTCACTGGTTATAATTCCATGAGCCTGTTTCCTAACCTATTAAATGAGAACCAGGACAGATGATCCACTGCAACACTTAAATTTCAGGAATTTTGCACTAGTGCAAAGCAGATAGAAACATCACCCCTAAGTAATTTCAACTTCAATTTATAATTTATACATGGTATATCTGCTTTAAAAAAAAAAAAAAAAAAACATGAAATATTCAAATTGACAAGATTATTTTTTCTGCCTTATTTTAAAGGCCAGGAAAAGAAATTCAACTACATATGACTAGTAACCCACAGTTCTTATAGTTATTGCATACGTATAGCCATGAGCTCTTGCCTAACATTTTTAAAAAGGATTAATTTTACATTAAGCATGACCACAAACTAAAATTGGACAGCCAATGACTAAAACTCAAAATCATTGCAAGTATCATTGAACAGGCAACAGACAGCTTATCACAAATAGCTGCATTTCATACTCTAGAATAGACATGTTTCTGAAAAGTAGATTTTAAAGAGAATTTAAGTAAATCAAATTTGATGTTTTACATTGATTTCCATTTTGGCATGAAAGCTAGAATGGGTAAATATTGTCCACTGGAGTATTGGACAGAACTAACTTGCCCCTCAATGCTTGTTCAGATATTTTATTCAACACATATTTGATAAATAATATGTTCCTAACACTATTTTAGGTACCATCTATATTAGTTTTATTTCTGCATTTTCTAGAAAACAACAGTAAGAAATGTTTCAGGCTCTTTCTATGTGTTATTTCTTTTCATTATGTTTTGTTTTTATTGTTATTTCTATTTTTGTTTGGTTATGGGTGGAGTAATTCAGGTCCTGTTTTTTTAAATTTCAGATTGACGTAAGCGAACGTACAATTAGGTTCCATTGTTTGCACTTGTTAGGTAAAGTCCAAGTGGTCATTGAGTCCTTTAACCAGGAGGTGTGCCATATACCCCTGCATTGAACCCTACAGGTGAGAGCTTACCACACCACTCTTCTTGAATTTAAATGTGTTTTTCTCTCTTACAGACATGTAGTTAATCACATACTAGTTTCATATTGAGTACATTAAATGCTTGCTTTTCCATTCTTGTGATACTTTACTTAGCAAGATGTTCTCCAAATCCTTCCAGATGGATACAAAAGATGTGAAGTCTCCATCTTTTTTATGGCTGAATAGTACTCCATGGTATACATATACAACAATTTATTAATCCAATCATGGGTTGATGGGCACTTGGGTTGCTTCCTTATCTTTGAGATTATGAATTGAGCTGCTATAAACATTGGTAAAATAATTAGTTATGGTAAAATAATTTTTTTTTGCTGCTGAGTAGATACTTAGTAATGCGATCATGGGAGCAAATGGAAGATCTACTTTTAGCTCTTCAAAGATTCTCCATACTTTTTTCCATAGAAGCTGTATTAGTTTGCAATCCCAGCAACAATGTGTAAGTGTTCCCTTCTCTCCACACCCATGCCAGAATCTGCAGATTTGAGACTTTGTGATGTGGGCTATTCTTGCTAGGGTTAAGTGATATCTCAAGATGGTTTTGATTTGCATTTCTCAGATGATTAAGGTCAATGAGCATTTTTTCATGTGTTTGTTAGCCATTTGTCTTTCTTCTTGGGAGAAGGTTCTGTTCATGTCTCTTGCCCGATAATAAATGGAATTGTTCATTCTTTTCTTATTCTTGTTTCTTATGTATTCTGATTATTAGGCCTATGTCAGATTCACAACGTGTGAGTATCTTCTTCCACTCTAAGGTTGTCTGTTTACTTTAGTTATTGTACCCTTAATTATGTGGAAGCTTTTTGGCTTGATCATGTCCCATCCTTTATTTTTGATGTGACTGCAATTGCCAGTGGGGTCTTCTTGATGATATCTGCCTAGGAAAACATTTTTGGTCACTTTCTGTCTAATTTTATATCAATTTTCTCTATAGATCCTCATAGCATATGATATATATTACATGTATAGTTCTTATCCAGTAAACTTTCTTACCTTCACCTTACAATATCTTCAAGACAACATGAAAATCTCCAGGAATCATTGACATCCTTCCCAGCTTTTGTACCTAAGACTCTGTTTTGTGAATAAAGGCTTATTCAGACTTAGGACTAAATTCCCTAACAATAACCTAAATACTGCCCATCAAAGTATGTCTCTATACAATGCCTAGAAATCCCAGCCGGGAGGACATTTGCACTAGACTGTTTATTGCAGCTCAATTTACAATCGTCAAATTGTGGAAACAACTTAAATACCCACCAATCTAGGAATGGATTAACAGGCTGTGGGATATGTATACTATGGAATACTATTCAGCCACTAAAAAAGATGGAGACTTTACATCTTTTGTACTAACATGGATGGGGGTGGAACACATTCTTCTTAGTAAAACATCACAAGAACAGAGAAACAAGAATCCAATATACTCAATTTTGACATGAGGATAATTGGTGACCTAGTACATGGTGGAGGGTGGGGGAATAGGGGACCAGAGAGAGGGAAGAAGGGAAGAGGTGGGGGTCATGGTGCTTGCCACACCTCTTGGGGGAGGAACACATTTATAAGAGGGACTTTGCCTGACAAATGCAATTAGTGTAACCTGGATCTTTGTAACCTCAATGAATTCCCAACAATAAAAAAAAAAAAAAAAGAAGAAGAAAAGAAAGAAATCTTACCCAGGAATTACTCTTTATTTCCATGCTGTGCTTAATTGTATTTCAAAACATGTTCTCTTACTTTATAGTACCATTATAGTAATTCTGAGAGATTAGGCAGGTTTCTATAACTCCATTTGGAAGTCAAGAAAGAAACCCTGGGTTCTGTGGAATGAGGTAAATGCCCTGCTTTCACATAGTAAGCTGACATGAAGAAAAGATCATGGAGGCATTTAGTCCAGTGGCTAGTGCAGTGGAAGGTCAGAAAGCATTATCTGGATCCTCAGGGCTGCCTTAGCACCTCACTGTATGTCCCCGTTGGGCCTTCTGAGTGAGTGTGTGTGTAGAACAGAGATATTTTTACTCATCAAAAGAAAAAAAAGAAAGCAACTCAATGACATTTATGATCCGACGATGGTCTAAAAAAGACACATTTCTTCCATATTCAGTCCCACAATTAAAATGATTTCTTTGATCTTCTACCTTTAATTACATACTTTTCATATCATCTCAGCCCTTACAGGGGCATGGATGGGGAATGCTGAGATTACATTCCTTGTTGCCATCGGAGACAAGCCACTCTGTCTGGAGGATGCCTCTCATAACGTTATTTTTTACTCCATCTCATAAAGCCTGTTCTGTATAAATATATTTTAATTAATTAATAAACAGGATGTAATGAATTCTGGCAGGGTGACATTTGAGCACAAAGCAAGGGGCTTAAACAGATCCTGACATGTGTTAGCGAGGAAAACTCCCCACACACATGTACGCACACACTCACACTCTCTCACACTCATAAAGGGTCTTTTTGTTCGTCGGAGACGTTATGTAACAAGGAGTTTCATGAGGTTAATTTGACATTTGAGGGGAATTATGCAAGAAATACAGAGGTACAGCAGAGGCAAATATTCCAAAACAGTTGGCTAGTGACCAATAGTGCGACATCGACATTTTAGAAATAAAAATACTAGACAACAGTAGGACTGTTTCTAGTGATCTTGAACTGGGTCATAAATATATCCATTTTTAAGAAAGTAGTTTTATTCTTTCTTACCATCATGTGTTCTGGTAAAGCCTATCTCGGTATTCAGTAATGGGAATATGGAGACTTACCTGGAACATTGGCATATTCAATAAATATTAGTTGCTTTTTCATTGAGTCAGCATTTCAAAAGCACATTCACTTTGATTTGAAGATCTTGAACATCCCCTCTGAAGCAATTCTTGTCCTCAGGATGTATATACATATATGGAATGATGTTCTAGACACCCAGTTGGAAGTTTAGCTCACCATTGATCAACCATTCTATATAAAAACTAGAAAGGGAAGATTACATTTATTGCCAGAGAACTTTCCTTATTATGTCTGTGTGTATTTTAGAAATTTACTCTTTCCATAAAAAAAAATTCTGTCATATTTTAAAATGCAATTTAGGTATTTCCCTATTTCATCTCATAATGATATATATGGTAATTATATTTCTTTCTTCCCCAGCTATATTCTGAGCTCCTCTATAGAAAAGGCTGTTTAACTCATTTAGAGTCCTAATTGTTTGAGTATAGATAGAATGTTTCTGATGTGTTTATCAAATGAATCAAAAGTTACCATCAACTACATTTCTCAGGTTGGCATAATTACTTGAACTTTTGCATTCACTTTCCTTTTGCTAATCAAGCAGCCTTTAGAAATACTATTGACCTTAAGCAAAAGTCATACGTGACCTTAAGCAAAAGTCATACGTGAACGATGTGGATTTTGAGTCTCTTCCACATGCCTTTCTATTCCTCACTTATGGCCTGTTATCTAAACTGAATTTCCTATCACATAGTTGCCTAACACATTTATGATAGTGCCTATTAGCCTTAAAAATTCTTCTTAGGACTCTGTGATGTATCATTTCCTGATCATTAATGCCACCTGCACCAATAATAAGGCCCAGACTGAGTGAGAGAAGATCGCTTCGTCTGGGAACCTCATATCTCTCATCTACAAAAAGTAAATAAAAATTTCTAATTCCATTGCCAAGAGTTCCACCCTTCTGAGTTGGACCAAATATATTCCTAGAGTGTCCTGGCAGAACAAGTTGGGGCCATAAATCTAACTATGATCTGGCTTCAGCTTTATGTGTATTGAAAATTATACATCTTGGATAAAAGCTTACTGATGCATATATAATTAATGATATTCTGCCGCCAACTCTACTTACACAGAATTTGAAGACTGTAATCTGCTATCTTTTCCAAAATCCCCATTTCAGACAGATGCACTAAGTGCTTTAAAAAAGGTCCATCACATATTAAGCACTACATAAGTGTTTACTAAATACAATTGATTTCAAAACTCTTTGAATACTCTATATTTCAGATATTGTGAGAATTGATATTTATGATGAAAGTTGCTTAATCACTATATTAAAAAATATGGAAAACAGAAAAAGTGAAGGAAAATCATTTAATCTCATCACTATTAGTATTTGTTATATTACTCTCCAATACTTTTCTTCACTATTAAGATAGAGAAAGCAAATTGATCATTAGCATCAGCATCATCATATAAAGTATTAATACAAATAAGTGCTTTAAAGAAATTATTTCATATGATTCTCACAATTTACTTAAGAATTGGATACTACTATAATTACCGTATAATCCACATAATCTGATTCCAGAATCTGAGTATTTGTCCACTACAATAATTATGGCAGAGATGGCCAGTTTTTTAACAAAAATATAGATTGTCTTTCCTGAATGCAGTGTTATCCTTGCAAAGCAGTCCTCCAGTTTAAAAGTCTACATTCTCCTCTTTAGTGAGGTTAGCAGGATCATGTGACTAGCTCTTGCCAATAGAATTTGAGTGGGAGTGGTTTGAGTCACTTCAGGCCGCAAGTGTGGTTTCTCATCTTGCTTTTCATTTCCATGTGCTGCAAATGAAGAATCCCAAAGTCTTAGAGAAGATGGTGAAGTCATAGGGTAGAAACACAAGCATTGAACTATTTCTGTCTTACAAGAGTGAGAAATAATCTTTTATTATAAAAACCACTAAAATGTAATAGTTTATCTGTTACCGTATATAGTGCCTTAAGTAATACACTAACACTACCTTCTTGCATACACTTACAAGAGCATATAATTATACTCATACCGATATCCCAGTTTTCAAATTACTTTTTAAATTTTTTATCATGTTAACATTTTCCTCATGATGTTGTATAATTTCTGTTACTATCAATGTAAATTATTTGCAAAGTGGCAAGGCATTTTACACATTTGTATAATAGTTTATAATTGATAGTCTTCTGTGTTATTTACTTTTGTCAATAACCACGAAATGATGGACTATTTAACATCCTCTTTTTTGTTTTCCTAATTTTAGAATATTACATGATTATACCCATTTTTGCTTAGTTTGCTTTTGTACATTATAAGCCAAAATTATAAGTGTGCCCTTCACTCAGAATATGTGAATTGCACCAGTTAGGTGTGAGTTTACCCAATCCCTCCACTCACCTCCCACCTACTAGATTTCCTTTGAGTTTTACTTCTGCATGTGCATGTAAGTGTTAATGGACTAGTTCCAATTTAGTAATAAGTATATGTGATGGTTGTTTTTCCATTACTGTGAAACTTCACTTAGAAGAATGATCTCATGTTCCATTCGAGTTGTTACAAAAGATACCAGATCACCATATTTTTATGGCTGAGTAGTACAACAAAAGTGCCCATCAATACAGGAATGGATTAATAAAATGTGGTATACGTATACCATGGAGTATTACTCTTTTATGTCATGTTTTCTATGTAAGAACTAGGTAGTTGCAAATATTTCTACAAATAAAATTTTTGTTCCAAAACATGTGAACATACTATATACAAATCTATTTTCAAAAGATTTTTTACCAATCTCCTTGCAAACAACAATGCACTAGAGTGTGTTTCACATCATAACTTACTAGCACTAAATAATCTTTTGAAAAACTATTTCCAAGTTTAATAGACAAGAATGGTAAATTACTGTTTTGATTTGATTTAATATGCCTACTGGTAGGTTTATTTCATCATCCCTATATGTTCAACCAGTGACATAATGAATATATTTAATATCTGTCATTTCCCCCTGATCCTTAACCAGTCCAAAAAAAAAAAAAAAAAAAAAAAAAAACGGTACATTGATAAAGTGATTACCTATAGAAGACTCAAGCAGCAAAAGGAAATCAAATATATAGTCGTACATTTAGAAAACATCATAAAATCTATGGGCATAATATTAAAAGGCTCAGTTTGGTATTATTCAAAAATAAAGAAATATAAGTGAAAATAGCCTACGTGAAAATGGAAAATCCCATCTCTGGGAAGCTCGTGGCCCCCTACATGGCTTGAAGTTATCTTTCTGGGAATCACATAGCAGTTGTCCATGGTTCAACATTTTGGGCATTTTACATCGCTGTTATCTGGAATGCTAGCTGATCCATTCAACAAATCCACTATGGGTTAAGGGAACTGGAACAGAAAGCAGAAAGCATAGAAATAAGGAAATTAAACAGTTTGAACCTAAAACATCAAGCATCCTTCTTATTACCTGGAGGATCTTAATGACAACTTTATTCCAATGATTGTCTCATTTCCCCACTTCAGATGGCTCTACGTTAAAGTCATAGATATAAAGATACATTTTAAAGTGGTGATGGGGAGGGGAGAAGCACCTACAAATTCCTCTGTGTGTAAGAGAAATTTTCCTACTGACAGTTCCCGTTAGGAGACACAACAATGTAATGTAAATTAAACTTAGGTCAACTGGTTGCCTAGCAGTAAGTATTAACCTCAATATCTATCTGAATATAAATCTTACATGATATTCATTTCAATCTTGAATAGTTATTGTTTTACAAGTTTATATCTGGGGCATTTAAAGGCCTTTGTGTCCCTTTAGGGCATACAGAAATTGTTCTGTATGTCATCAATAGCATTTATTCTTTCTCAAATATTAAAGCTACCCCTTCTTGAAAATCCAACACACTTTTAAAGCAGCATTATTTTCAAATCAAAGAGCATGATTTTTAAATAAGTTAAGCTAAAGTTACTTAAAGGATACAGTGTAAATCTCTCACCACTGAAACTGAATATTGTTGCACTTGTAAGGATAAGTATTTGTGTCAATTAATTGCAAATGATTCAGGAGTTATAACTCAAATCAAATTATTCCAAACTTGATACTTACACTGTTTCTACTGTTTATGCTGAATCATTTGCAAAACAGTAAGGGAAGAAAATAACTGAAATAACTGGATGATTTGTAATTACTACAGATTTTTCATGTACATATAAATGACTAGTTGACTAATAATAGATTTTTCAGCCTTGTCTGAAATCAAGACAATTAACATGAAATATATGAACATATGCTATAGTCATTCTAAATTGTTAAATGTCATTAGAACCTTGTTTTATAAGAAAAAAAAATTTCTACATTATTTCTTTGGTAGATTTTGTGTTAAGGATTTTTAAAAGTTATTTATTATTGTATAATTCTCAAAATGTGTGAGATCATGAAGGCAGAGACACGATCTTCCTTCCTGTCTAATGGAGCATGGGGATTTGCACATTTCTTGGCTTGTGATAGGTGTACAGGAAATACTTGCTGAATTTGTCAAATCTTATTGATATTTGATTGCTCATCTTACTTCCAAATGGAATCATAAAACTTCAACGCTAAAGTATGAATTTTATTTTATACTTCAAGTTTTAGAACACATTTCAAAAGTACCTAACTCCTCACCAACTCTAATGTAATGAAAATGTTTTTCTCCTCACCAACTCCAATGTAATGAAAATGTTTTTTTTTTTGTTTTTTTTTTTTTGAGGGGGTTGCATGTTAGATCAGGAAAATAAGTCACAACTCAGAGCTTCAAAGGATCTTTTATAATCAATTTATTCCCTGAGCATGTTTTTACGTTTTCTAAAGATTTAAAACTCAAATCAAAAATTTGAAATATTGAAATTAAAAGAAAAAGGGATGTATGCAAATTCAATGCAAAGCTCTAGAAAAAAGTCTGTGCAACTAAATCAGTAAATATTTACCTTTCACAAAAGATAATAATAATGTTTTCTCCCATGGTAGACTTGAGAAATATGTTTGATCTGTGAACTTAGACTTTAGACAGACATGGAACTGAAATCCAGCTCTTCTGCTTATTTCAAGTTATTGATCCTTTTCAAAACCCAATTTCTTCATCTGCAAAGTGAAATACTAATCCACAGACCACAGGGTTGTTGTGAGAATTAAATGAAGTAATGTATAGAAGACATTAGCATAGTGTTTGGCAAATAGAACCACGGCCACGGTTAGGAACTGAATGTTTGTATCTCCTCCCCCCAAAAAATCCATGTATTGAACTCGTAATCCTCTATGTGAAGCTATTTGGAGATGGGGCCTTTGGGAGATAATTAGGGTTAGGTTCAGTCATAAGGGTGGAATTCTACAATGGATTAGTGGCCTTTTAAGAAGAGAAAGAAAGATTCTTTCTACCTCTCACCTTTCTCCCTCTCTCCCTTTTCCCCTTTCTGTCTCCCTATATGTGTACCAAGGAAAGGCCATGGGAGGAGACAGAAAGAAGCCCATCGTTCACAAACCAAAAAGAGAGACCTCACCAGTGCTCTATCATGCTGCACCCCGATCTTGGCTTCTGACCTCCAGAACTGTGAGAAGATCAGTTTCTCTTGTGTCACCTACTCAGTTATGGCTTTTTGTTGTGGCAGATCAAGATGAGTAAGATACCACTGAGCACGATTTCTTTAAACGCTCAGGTGCAGTTCTGCATGAAGGCAGGTAATTACATGAACTCCAAAGTCTCCCTTCGGCTATAGACTTTTGATCACCCATTATGAACAAAAGTCCAGCTGAGTACCCACATGTACACATGACTATCTTTCCAATCACATTTATTCCATCTGCTCTGAACCAATCCATGAGATTTCAAATTGGATATAAAAAGTTTTGATTAAAATGTAGCCTTTGTTAACTGTTTCTTTAAAATAAATCTAAATACTGTGCAATAAAATTTACACATGTAGCATAAAATGACCATGAAAAATATAAGTCAAAACATAAAACCTTTTATTAATTTTAAAGTAAGTCTTCTCTGGGAAAATCCAAGCTATTTTAATGTATTGTGACTCTATGTCAAGATAATTGGAACCTAGGATTTGGCTAAAACAAAGGGGAAAGTGTTATTAGCCACCAGGGATATACACAAAAGATACTGTGCTTTCAATTCCACCCATGGGAAATTTGGAAAGCTTTTGCTAGCATTCTGAGTGGGTGTTGTCAACTATTTTGATAGTTTCCAGAACGAAGACTGATGTATACAGGTGTGTGTGTGCCAGATAGAAATGTTGGCAGCCAAAGTATTTTACTGTGGAATAAATGTGATCACTTCTTGGTAGGCTACAGAATGAGCCAAATAAGAGCTCTCTCCCCATTTCTTCATGCTTGTGAAACCCTCCAGAAAAATCATGACCATGTAGGATTAGGCCCAGTTTCATCCCTGTTATACTGCAAGCTACAATTCTCTGCAGCTTCATGAGAGTCAGAATGCTATAGTTTTTAAGAGACATTAAATCAGAAAGTTTGGGAATTCCAGCTCTGCTAATCAAGCAGTGGGAAGGGTCAGGATGTAACCACCTGCCTGTTGCCTCATCCCTTCACCCGCATCACGGATTGTGACACTAATCTCTGAAGTCAGTCTCAATTCACTACAGAGGAACGTTTCCTGTTGTTCTCAGCCAATGTGATTCAAACTGGATAAAAAAGCCCCAACTGCTGTGACCAGCATAGCTGTACTACAGGGGTTTTTCAACCTTTGATATACATATATATATATTTCTGTTGATCTTTGGAATAGTGGGAAATGATGAGGTGATAACTAAGGCCCTTTGCACAGGATAATGAAATGAAGAAGATGCAAAATCTGGCTAATTTCAGTCTTTCCTTCTTTGAGAAGATTAATATTTCCTGTCCACCTCTTGAGTGATTAATAATACAGTGGCTGATTCTTCACCCAGAGGGTTATTGTCATCCTTGGTAGAGTTTGACATTTTACACTTTAAGTAAGCACACCCTTAGGCAAGGAGACACCAAGAGACAGATTTCCTTATTAAAAGAAGATGTCACCAAAAGAGCAAGTCAACAAGTATGTCACTGCCAAGAAACAACCAACAGACTGGAGAGGAGAAGAAAATGAGGTGGAATGAAATGGACGAGGAGGGGACGGTGGAGGAAAGGAGGAGGAAGGGAAGATGAAAGAGAGGAACGTGTGTCTCCAGGAGCACCCTGTGAGCAGGGGGAACTCAGGAGACATTCCCAGAGGCAAGGGAACAATTCAGCATGCTCAAGTATCTGTGTCATTGTTGATAATGTCACTATTAGTTTAAAAAGAAAACAATAACTAAAAGTTTTAGTGCTTTTTTTAAATTTGGGGTAGTTAATAGAAAAACAATAGCATGTGACAAACTCAAGTCCTTAATACAGATATCAGTTCCCAGCACTGAAGTAGAAAAGCTGGGAGATTTGATATGGGGCATCTCAGGAGCAAGAGGCTTAAGGGAGGCAGTGAGGGTTTTGCAAGGATGGTTGACATTGATCCTCTCTGCTAAGGCTTTCATGGAAAAGAATCCCTCATGAGGCTTTATTAAGTCAGTACCCCAAACCTCAGTCATCTATGAACCAAGGTGGACAACTATACAAATTTTGCTACTTTTATTTATTTTTATGTCTAATTATTTATTGGCCATCTTCCCCATAGCCAGTACACTTCTTAGAACTGGAGATGAAGCCGTTAAGAAAAAGCACCACAAGGGTCCTTGTCCTCACTGAGCTTACAGTCTTATAGACAGAAATTCAACTAGATAAATCTGGGAAATAAGTTGTATAATATTAGACACTGATTAGCACTTAAGTGATAAATAAAGCAAAGAAGGGGGCTAGAAAATGTTGGATCAAATGTAAAAAGGCCTGAAGAAAACAAGCAAGTCTTGTGGACTCTTGGTTCAAGAGAAATAAGCTGCATGACTCTTCACAGCACCTTACTTTGAAAAGAAAAACAAGAATTGGAGTGATAACATGGAAAATTGGGCGACAAAGATTATTTGTTTTGGTTGTGTTTTTCTCTGCTTTTAAAAAACAGGAGAAATAGCAGCCTATTTTCAATAGGATCCAACAGACAGACAGAAAGATGGCCTTAGATAGGAGGAGAGGCAGCTCTGGGAAGGGAGAGTCCCTCAGGGCAGGTGCCAGTAAGGATGTAGATGTGGCAGTGACTGCTCGAGGAAGTTGATTGGCAGTAAAGTAGAAAACAAAATAATCAACTAAGGGTAACGAATGTTAGAAGGTATGAGAGATATACTGAGAAAGGTTTTAACATTTTTGATAATGACAAGGTTTAGGGCATGATCTAGAAATGAAGAATAAGATGACTGAAGAGAGGGGGACATAGACCTGGAAGCCAGGGTATTAGAAGAGACATCAATATGGACATTGAAATCATCAAGAAGGATGAAGTGCTGCCTTAGTTACTGGTAATGATCCAGGAACAAAAGTCTGGGAGTAAATATTTATTCAAAAGAATTGGGGGAAAGTAAGTTATGGACAATGGGGCTATGACATAGCTCCTTGATGCAGGATACCTAATGTGAAAAGTTCAAATCCAATTATTTTCTTTTTGGGGAAATTCATTTTCAGATGTGGTACTATCATTTTGTCCACACCAAAGAATACAAAATATACAGACTTTTTATGTCTCTAGTAGAGTATTAGAAAAGATCTTTTCTTCCTCTTAAGATGTTTTCTGAACTCATCAGTGATTGTAGGTCAGAGTATCTCAAACTCCTTCATTGGAAGGTCCAGGGGTGGAAAATGACAAACATGTCTCCTGTTCTTAAGGCAGCCCAAAGCGCAAGTTCCAGGTATGAGTTAAGTTAATTGCTTTATTTTAAATATCAAAATGCAGTGCTTATCTTTATATATACCAGTCAAGTAAGTAATGAGTAATCCTACCTACTAAACAACCTCAACTCTACATATTTTACTTTCCTTCTTGGTCACGAGGCTGATGGTCCAGGGTGTGTTCTTGGTGGCTCCAACATCTAGGAGAAGCTTGGAATATGCAAGCAAATTTTTTTATTTCTGAATTAACATGAGGGTACCAAATTTTAGGTTTTCACTTCTACAGTAAAGTTCCATTTGTAAAAGAGCCCCTCAACCAGGTATTATACACGCTCACAATGGGCACATTAGGTGAGATCCTGCCCAATTCCCTCCTTCCTTCTGCCAGTCATCCTCCCCCCTCTCCCACCCCTCTCCTTTTTTCCTCTACCCTTGTACTAGACTATATTTGTGTTTCTTTGTTCGTATGAGCATGTAATTGTTTATATATTTGTTTCACATTGGTATGGAGAACATTGGATATTTATTTTTCCATTCTTGTAATACTTTAGTAAGAAGAATGGATTTCAGCTCCATCCAGGTAAATATAAAAGATGTAAAGTTTCCATGTTTTTTTAAATAGCTGAATAGTATTCCATGCTATACATATGCCTCAGTTTGTTGATCTGTTCGTGGATTGATGAGCACTTAGCTTGCTTCTACGACTTGGCAATTATGAATTGAGCTACAGTAAACATTATGGTGCAAATGTCTTTGTGGTAAAATGATTTTCATTCTTCTGGTTAGATACTTAGTAACGGGATTATGGGCATTGCAAACTAATACAGCATTTTTTGGAGAGAAGAATGGAAAATCCTCATAGATCTAAAAGTAGATCTTCCACTTGGTACCGTAGTCTCATTACAAGGCTTGGCATATTCCCTGAATCACCAGAAAGTGCTTGCAAAAAATAAAACATTGAGGAACTTGTAGAATCTGCAATTCATGCATGGAAGTGGTAGGATTACATCCACCCTCATCTCATTTTCAGGACTCAGTCACATAATCCCACCTCACTGCAGGAGAGGCTGGAAATGCAGAGCTGTATAACAAAATAGATTCAGCCTTACTTAAGATACTTCCTTGTATATATGAATACAATATGTAAACATATAATATTCAAAGTACACTATTATTTTTTTTAAGTACACTATAAGTAATGTTTCAAATGATTCTCCCTTGAGCAAAGTCAAAATTCCAGAAAGATAAAATGTGCCACGTTTATCCTTGGCTTCTCAATCCTCCTTTACGAAGTGTGCAGGAGGATCCTAATGTGACAAGCAGAGGATGTGCTAAACAATGACTTGGGGGGATGGGCCCCATACGTTTTCTGGGCAATGATGGTGAGTCCTAGCATGCTTCAGTTTGCTTCTCCGTAAAATAGGAGTAATTGTTGTGACTATCATCCTATATCTCTGAAGGTACAAATGCACATGATGATACACAAGTCTTTAAAGACCAGTATCTTGTTGTACAAATGACTTTCTCATTGCCTTGATACTTCACGAAACTTTTACTCTTCCTTCTCCAGAAGTAACTTTTTAGTGATTACCTTTGAAATTACTAACTTCTCTTTGTAAATTAATTGACCCTTTTCCAGATTATTGAGCGTCACTGGTAATATTTCATTTCTAGGAGCTATAAAATTTGTTTTTAACCCAGACCCCATGGGGTTTCACAAGATATTTCTCTTTATTGCTGATACATTGTGCAATATATTGGACAGTTAAGTCAGTAACATTTAAGATTCAGCAATAACAATACATTGACTTTGAAATATTCACAATTAAAAAGTTATCTAAGAAAACAAATGAGCTCTCAAAATAACTGAATTTGGGGGGTGAGACTTTTATGAGAAAATATAGAAAAATTGCTTGTCATTAATTTGGATAAACATGTATAAAACTGGAACTTTAAGTAATATCTAATTCCCCCCCACACACACTTTCAATTTTGTCAATTGTCACAATGATAGATGCACAAATTAAAATGCAAAATGGTGGAAAATTTTTGGATTCCTGATAACCTATCTCTACCGTTTATTTTCTTTTCCCCCCTTTCTGCATCAAAATGCTTATTTTACTTTTCTCTTTCATTTCCCTATCCTTCTTTCAAAGTAAATGAATGAGGCAGTAGAGGGTAAAGAGGGCAAGAGCAGAACTCCAGGGTGAGTCAGCAATAGGAAAGGGCGATGGATGAGGGCTATGAAAGTAGCCAAAATGAGGGAGAGATCAGTTACCACAGGGGAATGATCAAACAAGTAAACATATTTCAGATGATGGGAGTCAAGTTTCACTATCAAAAACAAAATTGCCAAATACAGAAAGGGGAAAAATCAGAAGTATCTTTAGGGTACTGAATCAGATGATGAACATATCAATGTGAATTCAAGATTTCTGAAGTATGTATGTGTGTATATGATGAGCATATACATGTGTGTTTGTGTGTGTATATAAATATATTTCCTAGTGCTATCTTCTGTGAATGCAAATAAGAAATGATGCTTCCATAGCAATTAGCACACTTAACACCAGCATCTTGGTCTCTAAATACCAGAACAAGGACTTCTTGAGGAAATGTCCAGTTCAAGGGCTGGGGCAAGGAAAGTACAAGATGATCTTCATTCTAGAAATGAATGGAGTGCCCAAAGAATGATACAGACATATTTAAATGACCTAGAAATATCTTAAATGGGAACTTACCAATTCAGGACAATTGTAGCATCAAGCAAATAAGGATAGTTATATACTAAATAAACAATAAAATGGGAATCAGGTGTCAGATATACAGATATAAACAAATAGAAAAAGGAAGGTTGTAAGGAAAGAAGGAAGGAATAGAAAGGAAGAACGCAGGTAAGACCTTTACAGAAGAACCACTAATAAAGGGTGCCAGGAAGGCTATGCTAACCAGTGTGATGAAAATGTGTCGAACGGTCTATGAAACAGTGTGTGGTGCCCCATGATTGCATTAATGTACACAGCTATGATTTAATGATAAAAAAATTTAAAAAAAGAAAGAATGATGAAAATTAATATGATGGAAATAGAAAATGAGTCAGTAAGAATATGTATACAGTTGTTCATATTGGGGGATGGACATTTAACAAGGAAAAGGATATTTTCATAATGTCAGAGTATTTTTTCACAATGTACATACCAAATACAAAGGTAAAAATGGTGACTTGATGATGGGCAAACATGGCAGCCTCACCTTGATCAAATGATTGAGGTTAATGTCACCAACAGACTGAAGGTCAACATCATGTGCACCTGATGTAGCACAATGAAAAGAGCACACCATCTTTCCTCCAGGGGTCGTGCCCCACAAAGTTGGCCTGAGTTTGGCCATGGGGACTCAGCTGAGGGAAATTCTACAGAGTAAAATGCCTGTGATTTTTTTTTTTTTTAATTTTCAAGGTCATTGAAAAATTGATGGATTGAAGAATAAACACATGTCTGAATGCAAAGTGTTATCTTGGAATAAATCCTGGACCAGAAAAGAAAAAGAAACCATTGGAACCATCCTGTATCTTCATTTAGAAGGTTGCCTTGTTATATATAAGAAAGTGTCCCTGCTTGGGGGAAACACTCTTTGGGGTTATATAAGAGAGTGTCCCTGTTTGGGGGAAATACGTATTAGATTACTTAGGCTAGATAGGGCTTTGTGTCTTTAACTTGCTCCAGCATGGTTAAGATAAAGGCTAAAAATAATGGAGCCAGTTATCAATTTATTGTTCGGAATTCTTTTATTCCCTGCTCTGCAAAAGTGAATCTAGGACTTTAGATTTATTTTTCTTTGCCAGCTGGGCAATAAGACTTGTCAGTAAAGGGAAATGGAGAGACATTGGAGGAGAAAGGGACCTTGTTTTCTGTTCCAGTGTGCTCACTCAGCAGGCACCTGCAGAACAGGGGTTCTCCAATGTGGCACTTGCAGCACAAATAGCTTCCCAGAACCCAGCTCCTGCAGCATGGGCAGCTTCTCCAGGGCTAAGCTCCTGGAGCACAATTCCTCCAGAACCTGGCTTTTATGGTGCATGGTGGCCAATAGCACCCAGCCAATAGCTTCCACCTGCAATTTCCTCAGATAGTTTTACTGTAGGGTGCCTCAAGCGATACAGCTCCCTGTGAACAACTTTGTCTGGGACAGCATTGGGTACATTTCCAGCAGTTAGTGAGCGGCAGCCATGCCCTCTTTAATTAAGTCTGGTTCTCAGCCTATAGACTGAGGTACTTCAGCTCAGCTCTAGGTAGTGACCGCTCCTTGTATCTTCTAGCCATATATTGCATGAAGCTCTAGGAGCTTGACTTTTACTAGCCAATTCCTCATGTATACAATACCTTGCTATAGTTAGTAATTCTTATATTAAACTCTCTGTCTTCGAATTACTATATAGTTCTCCCTCCTGAAATATCTTGAATGACAATAAAGGAATTTGAATATATAGAGAGAGGTATGCATAAATATAGAGAACATGGGGATTGTAATGGGACAATAAAATGTTAATGATTAAGGAATCAGTATAAAGAAAGTATAGACATTGTACTATCCTTGCAAATTTTTTACATAATTTAATTTCTTAATTTAACCCCTGGTGTTCCGAAATACTAGGATGTCATGCCTTAATGCTTTTTGAAAGACTTTAGTATAAAATAAAACAAAATTTCTGCCCTGTTTATTTAATGTAAAATTATTTACAAAAATTAGTGCTCTCCTTGAGATTCTGTTTTAATCAAGTAACTTTGATATATAAAAATAGAATCTTATTGTCATATTTTAGAGGGTATTTCCTGCTTACATATGAATAAAAACAAGTGTTTCTTCTTCTTTTAAGTGCCCAGAATCCCCACTCTGCTATGTCAGCCTCCAGCATCTTTCATAGAATTAGAGGCCAAGCAAAGCAGACATTTCACTACAGATCGCTGGTTTGTGACCTCAGAAGAAGCCTGTATCCATGACATTTGGCTAGAACTCCAAATGCAAGCTTCAAGAAGCCTCTTATGGAAAATCCACTTTGACATGGTACCTCCACCCCACCCCGGAGAGTTTATTATGGACCACTTAGGGCCGGGTCCCCAAAATGTCCTTGCTCAGAGCACCGGGTGCTTTCTATTCCAGTTGCTTCTTACTGGAGTGGGTGCTACTTGGGAGCAGCCCATCTTTCATCTCACTCTCCCCAAAGCCAACTCTGATGTCTGAGAAACAACAGGCCCTAAATAAATGATTATTGAATTAACATTTATTGCCTACCAATGGGTAAATAATTCCTATAAAAATTCTTACCGAGAAATTTACTGTCACCCTACCTACCCCTTTCTCCTTTATTAATTCCTTGCTAGAAATGAAACTTGATCATTTAGCAACATCATGATATTAATCATTTGAAAATTTTAAATCCAGACCTACTGATTCAGCTGTTTTTGCCTCTCTTCTTTTACTGGAAGCTGAAGGATTTCAATCACTCTACATCAGCTATTAAAATAGAGAGCTTATTTCAGTCGGCTGTTTAAAGAGAAGAAACACAGAGCAGACTCTGTTTTGTGCAGAGATTTTCATCAGGTGGATGTAGCCACAGAGCATTAGAAGCCAGTGGACAGATTCCTGCAGACAGTCGCTCTGTTTTGTGTGGGATGAATGCCTCTGGCCCTGTCTATTTCCCCTACGTTGCTGACAAAGGTATTTTGCTCCACTTTATGGAGTATAAGTATTATACACTTAATAGCAGTTAGTGATGTCAGTGCTCTTTGGTATAGTAAATCTCCAGTGTGAAATAATCTTAGTTAATGATCAGCATAAAGCAGAGAGGGGTCATTTTTTTAACGTTGCCATAAAGCCTGCGTTTACTATGATAGAGTTGAAAGGAAGCAATCCCATTAACCTTTGTATTGTATTGATAAAATTATATACCCTCTTGAATATCAAGGGTGGCAATGCTCCGGCAGTTCTCCAGTAATCCTGACTGGCCCAGTGACATAAGATATGGCCTCCGGCCACCTAAATTTGAGCCCATTCTTGTCCTTTGTCTGGGAATGTGACTTTTTTTTTTTTTTTTTTTTGATGGCAACAAAATATCTTTATTCACATAACATAATGTTATATGTAGAAAAATCCCTGGAATACACCCAAAAACAACAAAAAAAGGCTATGACAAATAATCAAGGTTTTCAGATAAAAGATCAATACACAAAAATCAT
>CAUYPK010167535.1:0-21220 GCA_963574355.1 Loris lydekkerianus | reverse complement strand
GAAAATGGCAGTGTAGTGCAGTGTCTGTGGCTCAAAGGAGTAGGGAAGAGGAGACGAGAGGAGAGGATAGGAGAGGAGAGGAGAGGAGAGGAGAGGAGAGGAGAGGAGACGAGAGGAGAGGCGAGGAGAAGAGAAGAGAAGAGAGAAAATGGCACAGTAAATGAAAAGGGTTGGATATTTGGAATGTGCTTGGCATGATCATAGGAGCGTGCCCAGAGGTCAGCGTGCCCAGAGGTCAGTGGGAAGTTTAGAGGTAACAGGTCATAGAAGACCTTACAGGCCAATATACAGGTTTGAGATTTTAATCTAGAAGCCACATGGAGATGTTGGAGCAGAAAAATGAAATGACCTGAATAAATTTTTATAGAACTTTGGTTTTGTATCTACACAGACTTCCAGCTTTTCACTTTTATTAACTGGTGTCTCAAAGGAGCTGCCAGCACGCAGAGCCACAGCCCTGGGAATCTGTTAGAGAACAGAAGCCCCCAGCCGTGCAGGCCAGAAAGCACTCTGGCACCGTGACCTGTTCTATTTCTCAGCACAAACTTTGGTTCCCAACAGGGCAAAGGCAATCTAATCGTCTTCATACAGGCATTCATTCTCTTCAGGGAAAATTTTGTCACTGGCAAAGAAAATTCAGTCATGTGGGAAGAAAATCTTGTATTTTTATATACAAAAAACACTGCATCTGTGCTATTAGAAGTGTATTTTAGAGAGTGTGGCTAGGATAAAAATGTCTAAGAGGCTCCTTGGGACTGTCACTCATAATAAAAAAAACAAAAATCAGAATCACTGACTTTAAGGATATTTTGAAAACCTGCAGGGGCACTTGGTTATCATAATTATCAATGAGACATTTCCACCAGCATTTTATTTGTAGAGGCAGGGAAGCTCTATCTGCTACAATACTTAGGGTGCCTCTCAGGGATAAAAAACTTTCAAATATCCCGTGGAGAATGTGTGTGGGGAAAAATTCCCTCTGTCATTAACTGAGCCTGGAGTGAGGCTTTTTACCTAGGCTACCTGGAGAAAGGAGGGAAGATTACATTTTATTTTGCTCAGAACTCACATCAGAGGGAAAAGTGTCACTTATTTTGTTGGACTTAATAATAGCACATACCTAGCTTGGTTATCAGTCTCCATCTGTAACTGTCATGTTCTACATATAGGTCCAAACATCTATTTTATTATGTGTACAATATAGAAATGCTCATGAATTCTATATTGAATTCATGATTTTATATATTGAATGAATAATTCATAAATTATATATTGAGTTTGTGATTTTAGTATAACTCACATTTTTTAAATTTTCCAGAGATGTAGCTTAGCATGTATGTATATTTATATTTGTTTAATTGTATCATAACTTATTGGGTATGTACCATTTTATTTTCAGGCTAATAGAAAGAGTATAATAGAAAGTGTGTTCTGAGGAAGAAAGGCAGAGAACAGGGAGACAGCTCCTGATTCTTCAAATTACATAAATTAAATACTGAAGAAAAGTTTAAAAAAATCTTACTCTAGTCCTATCAGCAATTTGGCAATGGGTAATTAATAGTAATTAATATTATAAAGAATAGTAACATTTTCTTTTTAACTGCCACTAGCTAAATACATATAATTTTAAAAAGACACTAAGTGCTCATTCTTAACTTAGATTTGCTGTAAATAGTTAATCTATTTTTAATGTATTGGAACTTCTTAGTAAACCCAGGATCTTCATCAAATTTTGCAAATGAAGGATCTGAGTCACAGAGAAGCTAAGTAACATAGTTCAAAACCACGTCACTCAGAAGTAGTAGAGCTGGGATCTGACTAGCAAGCCTTTGGCCAAAGCATTATTATCAATGTTAGTTGACTGGAATTAGGCTTTTCTATTCCCTGAATGTTTGCTGTTTCTGATTGATTATTTAAGTGTACTGTACCTCAAGCTTATTGGGTACATAGGTTGTGGGTAATTTTTTTTTTTTTTTTTTCCTGCAGCTTTTGTCCAGGGCTGGTTTTGAACCAATCACCTCCGGTATATGGGGCTGGCACCCTACTCCTTGAGCCACAGGCACTGCCCGGTCATGGTTAATTTGTAGGATTATTTGCCTGCTGATTTGTTTGAATGCTTGTTTTGAATTTAAGGTGAAATCACGGAATTTTTATTTTTGAATAAGTGAAGATCAGGCTATATCTGATCACGTATTAAAGACATTCTTAGTGAACCTTGTTTGTCCACCATGCTGCTTCTTTCCAGATGCTTTGCTAGAACTAGAGCACCCTGAAAAAGCTTCCTCTAATATTACAGATGATGAATTGTTTACTGATGAAAAAAATGTATCAATCACTGCCACTAGACAGTTAATGAATGTGTTTGGCTTTGAAACACCAAATTTAGCTGTAGTTTTTGGAATCTATTGACTAAAAAGCACAGAAAACACAATAAATATGTTTATGCTATAAGGATTCCAAAATGTTTCCAAAACTTTTCTAAACTAGAAGCATTTTTGTACACCTAATTTGAGTAAGTTACTATTTTATTATATAGATTTTTAGTCTGTTTTCACAGAGAATTTTTTTTACTGGCTTTGGTACCAAATGAATATTTTGAATGAATAGCAGGTAAACCAAATATAAAGGGATTTTTTTTCCTTTTAAATAAATTCACTGTGACTTTTTATTTATCTTTTACCTGAGGGATATTGTTAAGTACTTTTATTTTGAATGTATGCTTGTGTATATGACAAATAATTTTAGAGGAATTGAAAGGGGAAACATTTTTAATTTTAGAAAGCCAAAGTCACCTACCAATCATCTACATAACTGATTCTTTGTTTCTAGTAGTGGCATAAAGCCAAATGGTTCACCATGCTGAAATACACACATAACTACAAAGCAGGTGAAACGTGCGGTTTAAATAATTTTTTTTACTCATTTCACAATTTCACTCTCCTAACATTTACAGGAAACTTAAAATGAACCAGGCATCCAGTTCTTACTTTTCATGTCAATAATCTGAGCAACAGGATAGCTGTCATTAAATAATGTAATTATGGTTTTTTCCTTTGTTTTTTTTGGAGACAGAGTCTCACTATGTCACCCAAACAGGAGTACGGTGGCATCACAGTGGTGTCAAACTCTTGGGCTTAAGCCATTCTCTTGCCTCAGCCTCCCAAGTAGCTGGGACTACAGGCGCCCACCAGAATGTCCGGCTATATATATATATATATATTTTTTTTTTCTTCTTTTTTCTTTTTGTCATTGTTGTAGTTGCCATTGTTGTTTTTAGCAGGCTGGGGCTGGGTTAAAACCCGCCAGCCCTAGTGTATGTGGCTGATTCCCTAAGCACTGACCTATGGAAGGTGAGCCATATGGCTTTTTCCTAATAGAATTCCTGATAATCTTTGAATAAGAAGATAACAACGGTGTAAAATCTTAACTAAATATTTATTTTACAAATAGGGATTTAAGCACATATTTAAATATAAAAATATATATATTTGATAATTAAAATGTTTCTCCTGTGATATCAAAATTATTTGCATATAATCCTTTTATGGAGTGTTTTTTACTAATAATCATCTATACTTTCTTACATCACCCCAGTAGAGAAAATATCAAAAGATGTTCAAATTTAGGGAATTTTCTAAATTAAAACAATGGCTATAATTATTTATGTTTTTATTTATGGTCAAAATTCTCAATTGTGTGTAATACAAGCCTTTTTTTCTTTCTTCTAACTATATTGCTCCAGTTTTACTAAAAGGTGTTCGAAGATGGTCTCTTAAACATCATGCAACTATTCCTTGGATTCACATTAGCTCCCATCCTCACGAAAATATTGTGTTTTCTGAAGTTAATGATAAAAATGCATGTGAGCTGGCTATTAACATGACTGTGATTTTATATCCATTTTATCAAAGTGTTATCTCAAAGCAACTTTGCACACTCTTAGAGTATGCTTAGACCAGAACTGACTCCCTCCACATCCCTTCTTAGAAATTGGCAAGTCAAATATTACAATGTTTCTAATTGAAAGTTAAGTATAAACTTTAATTTTTAATATGTTAATCATTGTTTCATTTATAAGAGTGGAAAATCAGAAACAAATGTCTAGTGACAGAGGATTAGTTAAATAAATTAGAACATAACCCTGAGATAGTTTTCAAAAACAGCAAAAGGTAAAGTAGAATATAAACATTTATATTTATTATAATCTCCACTATAATATTATAGAAATACATGCCTATGTGTAGGACACAGATATTGATAGGAAATATATGTAGATGATAATAGCAGTTGGAATTGTAAGAATTTTTTATTTCTCTCTTTATATATTTAGACTTTCTATAACGGCTCTAGTAAATATTATATTTTAAATTTTTTCTAAGAGTTTTCAGAGATTTCTACAAATGAATGTTTTGACCAGACCTTTCTCTAAGATAATTTCATCTCCTTTGTGGTCCTATAAAAAAAAAAATGGAGATCTGAGATTAAAAAAAAAAAAAGTTCTAACAGTTCTGCTTCTAAAATACAATGTACAAACTGAAATATTCCTTCTTAGTGTTTGAATTATTAAAAATAAAAATGATATTCTGCTGCCCCAGATTCCATAACTACTTCTAGGAATAATTCATATAAATAAAATTGCATGTTGTGTCAACATAAAATTGCATTGGGTGCATTTTGTGTGCACCGTGCTATCTAAATACAATTTATATATCAAAGCATGCATCTTAGAAGATAAACTAACCTAAATGATTATGACTGTGATTCCAATTTTAAAATACTCTATTTTTTGTCACTGATGCCTGCCTATTTATATCCTAAAAGATGATGATAGGCTTAATTATCAAGATGACTCAGCCTTAACCAAGAGGAAATAATGTCTTTTGTAGCAATTTGAATGGAACTGGATGGAGATCATTATCCTAACTGAAATAACTCAGGAACAGAAAATTAAATATCACATGGTCTCACTTATAAATCTTTTTTGTTTTGTTTTGTTTTTTGAGACAGAGTCTCACTTTGTCATCATGGATAGAATGCCGTGTTGTCACAGCTCACAGCAACCTCAAACTCTTGGGCTCAAGTGATCTTTTTGCCTTAGCCTCCTGAGTAGCTGGGACTACAGGCACTCATGAGAATGCCTGGCTATTTTCAGAGACAGGGGTCTCACTCTTGCTCAAGCTGGTCTCCAACCTTCGAGTTCAGGCAATCCACCTGCCTCAACCTCCCAGAGTGCTGGGATTACAGGTGTGAGCCACCACGCCAGGCCTGGTCTCACTTATAAGTTGGAGCTAGACTATAAGTATGTAAAGAGATACAGAGTGAAATAGGTCTATGACTTGGATTACAATGATGAGTACTCTAAAAGCCCAGACCCCTCCAATGTACAATATATCTATATAATGAAATTGTGCTTGTACCACCCAAATATATTAAAATGATAAAAAAAAAGAAATCTTTTAAAGATGGCATTTCTACTAGGAATAGGAAGTTCAGTAATAATTTAATTTACTCTATTCCATTAAGAAGAAATGATATTTCTATGACTTTTATGTTCTTATCAATGATATAAAAATGAATAATAAATAGAAATATATTTATATAGCTTTTTTGTTAAAAATTATATGTATCTATATTTGTATCTATATCTGTATCTCTATATAATGCTATTGTTTTCCATCTTCCTATACAATTTTAGAAAGTATATACAGTATAGTAATTTCCCATACATTATTTCATTTGATTGTTTTCATTTGATTCACTTGATTCTTTTAAAAAGCCAAGTGGATATTTTGAGGATATTTAAGTACTTATGAAATTTTACCTAGCTTATTTCTTCTTTCTTTAACATTAATTAATTTTACTACACTCTTTGAGTAAGTGAAGATGAAATGGTGAGCACATTATAACTGTATCGGTATAATACATCCTTAGCTCCTCCTCAGCTCTCTGACCTGAAAACGTCCCTGTGTGCTAAGTCTCTTTCAAAATCTTCAATTATTTCTTTTATGCTAAGTCTTACACCAAAGCAGGAGCCTTCTTACCGTCTATCTTCTCTTCAAGTACATCTTCAAATAGTCCCCATCCTTTACTGTCTGCGATACTAAGAGACATCTAATTTCACAGGGTCACCACCTATTTTCATGTCATTTCTTTCTACTGCAAAAACCTGGAGCACTGAGTTTTGTACAATCTGTAGAATTTTTTCTACTGTTCACTTAAATTTCTGTCATAAGTGTGGGGACATCTTCAGAGTTCTTCCGTTTTATCCAGTGTTCAGGTTTCATTGACTTTTTTACGACTAGTACATTAATTATCTATCCCATCAAAGCCAGCCTTAGCACTTTTCCTTCCTTTTCTTAATGAACATGTAATATTTTATCAGATGCTTCTATTACATGTTAAAAGACATTCTTTTATAATTAGACAACTTAAACCCAGCCCCCTTCCTATCAAACCATTTCTTTCTTATCAGTTTTCCTTCTGTTTGGGCCATCTGTGAAGAGTGTCTAAGCAGGCCATTCTGCCAGTCACTTTCCTTAGCTTCTATGCACTCCACAGACATTTTCAATCATTCTCAAAAATTTGATTACCTTCTCTCGTCTGAAGATTCCACAATTTGCTTTTTAGTTTTTATATCTATTTCTTAACAAACTAATCCTTTTTAGACCCATAATGTGCTTATTCTTCATCATCCTCCAGAGATACCCAAGTTCCTTCCCCATGTCCGGTGGCTTTAACTTCATTGACTAGCACGTACGGTAAATTGTACTTTAGACATAATTTCTTTGTTCTCTTTTTTAGGTTTGTGAATTTTTTAATATTCCTTATTTGACCTACTTAAAACCTCTTCTCACCTCCCTTTTTGACCTTTGTTCCCCATTTCTTGAAACAATGATTGCCCTATCATCCGTCATTACCTAGGATCTAACAATATATTCTCTTTTAAATGTTTTCTGACCATATACAGATGCAGATTTCATACATTTTCCAAATTTCCCAACATTTCACTTCAACCTTTCCTGTTCTCCTCATCCCTCACCACTGACATATCCAGCCCTATGATACCTTCCCTGCAGTCAAGTGAAATGATCCGTTGTGCTTTTTTGAGTCCCTTCCTGTGATACTTTGGCCATTGTGTTCCCTAGAAAACCCTATGTCCATTCAAATAGCATTGCCAATACTATAAGGATTTTTTACCCTTTATCTTTAAAAGGAAAAGAGAGAAAACATAAATATATTTTGACCTGTCTCATAACCATAACTACTATTATGAAGCATTTTATATAACATTTTAGCATTACTATGAATTTTCAAAAATGTATAGAGTAAAATATTTGAGAAATTACAATTGAGAAATTCTCCACAGATTGCAATTTTGAACTTCATTAAGAATTCAATGAATTGTTAAAACAAAATGATGTTTAATTATTAAAGCTATAGTGATTCAGTTCTTTTGAAGATTTTACATTCTCATAACATTTGAATAGTGGAATTTATTTAAATGCAACTCTTTGCTCCATGACAAATAAGTAATTCAATAAGACCAATAATGAAATTTACATACTTTAGGTGAAAAATTAGTGCACCAAGCCCTTGTTAATGGCACTGCGTATGTTGGTATAACGATCTTTTATTTTTACATTTGTTAATTTCATAATTTCTGTTCAAATTTGTCATATGCAGAATTATGAAAGCTACCTAGAAAGACTATGTCCTTCTTCATTTTATTCCCATTAATAGACTTATCTAACCACATGAAACACTAGCTGTGAATTATATGAAAATATTTTTCAAAATAATTTTGTCAAATAGTCAGTGTTAACTCTGTTATCTCAAAGCATCAGTAGGATTTATGTTATAGTTTATAAAGGGTTATTCTCACATATAATCCATTTCTTAACATAATAATCTTATGCCTATATGTCATTATGTCAATTGCCATTTAGGGAAATAGAAGTATGAAAGTTTAAGTTTTCTGTAATTATATACTATATTTGCCTATAGTAGATAATTGTGCTTGAACTTAACTTCATGTCCTGTAATTTCTAATTTCACAGTATTTTCTCTAAAACATAATCTTAAAAAATGCATGTAACCACATTTCATGATAATTGATACTGCGCATCATAAGCTGTAGAAGTGTGTTTAGAGACTTCAATAGAGACATAGCTGATTTCAAAAGTACAATTATCGGAGGAGTGAAAATCACACAGAAAGGGCTATTTTTAAATGTTATCAATTAAATATATTATTTGAAAGAAGAAAAATATGCTCAGAATCAGAATATTGTTATAGAATGTCCTATTATTTTACTCCATAATCTTACTGTTTCCATCCTTAAAAATCAGCCTACTTTCCTGGGCCCTTATAGGAAAAAACATGTAGAGTATTTTCAGTAGACACAGTGGTAGCACATGCTCCCTTTGTAGTCAGGATACTCTGTCACCATAAAGGTCTCAGTGACATAATGTTACCTGCTAAAATTGTGGTCCCCAATCCCCGGCCCACAGACCAGTACTAGCACCAGCACCAGTCCATGGCCTGTTAGGACACAGGCTTCACAGCAGGAGGTGAGTGGCTGGCTGGGGAGCAAAACTTTATCTGTATTTATACTCACTTCCCATCATTCACGTCACCACCTGCTCTACCCCCCATCACATCAGTGAGGACATTAGAGTTTTATAGGAGCAGGAAACCTGTAAACTGCCCATGCAAGGGGTCTAGATTGTGCACTCCTTATGACAGTCTAATGCCTAATGATCTCAGATGGAGAAGAAATGAGCTTGACTCATCCCCAAACCATCCCACCTGCCCTGGTCTATGGAAAATTTTCTTCCATGAAACCAGTCACTGGTGCCAAAATGGTTGGGGACCATTGCTCTAAAAGACAAAAAAATTAGGTCTAATGTGATATCAAATTTTGTGTCTGCATTATGTTATCGAAAAAATTGAAAACATGCACGTTAATAAAAATAAAAGAATAAATCCTTTAAGCTAGATGAGGAAAGTATTATATCTATCTGAGGTCAAAATAATCAGTTAAAAAATAAATCCAGTCATCAGAAATTATGATTTAACTTAATGAACTAGTCTGTTTACTTTGGCATATCTATTTCTCTGTATCCCTATATCATCATCCTCCTACCCATTGTTCTTTCAATGCAGTGATATTTTCAGTTGCATATTCCCTGCATCTGTCCAGTGCATTACACTGTAAATGAACTACATAAACGAGTCACTGCCAATAGATTTTTTGTAAAAGTATTTCTATATTCTGTGCTAATATCTCTTTATTTACATCACTGAAATTACCTGTTATTTTTTCTTTTTCTTCTACTTCCTAATAAATTTTCTCCAAATTAGTCAATTACCTTTCTAAATCATTAATTTCTATTGATCACTGTTTCTCTATCAATAAAATAGAGTGTTTAGACCACTTCTTTACTGTTTAGATCCTTTCTAGACTAATATTTTCATACATTTAGGATTTTATCAATTAGTAATTCCCCAAAATTGGCTAAAAAATGAACATGAAATGAATTCCTAGCTGGTAGTCATTGAAATAAGACCATTTTTTCTTCCTGAAACAAAGGCAAGGAATCAAATACTGCAAAATATTTACCAAAATTTAAATAATATTTCACATTCCAAAATTGTTCATGAGTAAGTAGCTATATATGACAATATTTCATATGATTAGCATATATATATCATAGATAAATGAAAAATAATTTTACCATCACATTAATATCATAAAGAAATAATAAACACGCTTTTTTATTCTCCAATTATGTATTTCCATTTAAATAGTTATGTTACCTTTTTTATCCTTAACATGAATTTCTCATAAGTTTTCATTTTGAAGGATACACAAGTTGTAGTTGTGAATAAAGTTATGTAAATTTTCCTTACCCATTCCCATTTGCTGTTAGGTTGAACCATAACAAACTGTTATGTTCAACCATTTTTAACCTTTAAACAAAAGACTCTTCCCTAACACATGCACACGTGCTTGGTATGCACCCCAAATGAGAATTTATAGGGATACCCTGAACATACAAGAAAACAAAATAATAACAATAAGAAAATAGATAGATGATAGATATATAGATATCGAAAGGTAAGAATAAAAGAACTAAAGTATTTACATTATTTTGAGTATTAAATTTACACATACACACTTTGCTACTTTGCTTATTATGAATTACTAGTATTTTTATTTATCTTGGTTTTTTTTTATACTATATATATCCCTGATCCAGGGTTGTCAATGTTATGAAGAGTAGATATTACTT
Organism: Loris lydekkerianus; assembly: GCA_963574355.1. NCBI lineage: Eukaryota > Metazoa > Chordata > Mammalia > Primates > Lorisidae > Loris > Loris lydekkerianus. The sequence continues at coordinate 10,925 of CAUYPK010167535.1, read as the reverse complement.
AATATATTCCATAGTGCATTGCTCCCTTGAGAAAATGGTGATATTTGGACAAATTTATAAAATATCAGCATCCCCAAATATACTTTTAAATATCAAGAAAATAATTTGTCTATAGGTTTATAAAATACAAAATCTTAAAAAAAATTTAAAAACCTATGTTCTATGGCTTTAGATTCCACTTGCTATTAAAATGGATAAATGTAGATCTCAATATATACATGTAATTTTATATTAAAGAAAGAAAATTGTAGTGATGGAATGCTTTAAAATTTACTTTTCCAAAGACCAGATTTTTGTTTGTTTTTTTACTCATGGAGTAGCGGAGAAATTCATGTGGATATGCCCAGCCTTTGCAAAACCTTCTACTAATAACAAATGCATTAGGTTTAGTTAGAAGAGAGAAAAATAATAATAACAATGACAACAACAGTCAGGAAACTTACATAGTGATTTTAACCATGACCACATTACCACATTTACATTTTATGCCCTGTAAGGCAGGAAGAGATGCATTTTACTCTCTCTTCATGACGGACACAGTCGTTTACCAGTCCGCTAGCCTTTGTTTCACAGTATTATTAACATCAGATAAAGATGTTACTACAATTCGACTGTTTAACTTACATTTTCTAATATAAAATCACAACTTCATCATAGTAGTTGTCTTAGAGGCTGAAAGTGGTATAGGTAGGAACACAAGGTTATACGTAACAAGTTTTCTGGAAAGATGGTGGAAGTTAAGTTTGGAAAAATAGATGTGGTCTAAAATCGAAGGACTACAATTTCTTGGCAACTAAGAGAGAGTAAAAATCATTATGAAGGGAACTAACAATGCTAGGCTTGTATTTATGAAGATCACTTTAGTAGTTGCATGGAGAATGTAATGATGAGAACTGTATGGACACAGTGATCTTTAAAGAGGAAAGAAAAAAAATAGAAGCCTACATTACAGGGTATAGAGAAGAATATGAAGATTCTGATGATGATCATAAACTATCTTGGATGCCTAATATGCTTAAGAGGATCTAATAATTTGTCATCTGCACCAGGACACTTTGGAGAGTAAAAGAGATTTCTATGAATAATGAAGATGAAATGTCAGGTATAAATGGAAGTATTCCAAGAAAAAAGGAGTGAATTGCCACTTGAGGCATGCTGAGAGAGGAATCAAAGAAGCCTTTGAGGATTTCAAAGACATAGATGCAATCTCTAAAGGTAGGGGATTTAGGGCAAGTTAGTTGCAGAAAAATTTAATGAATTCTATTTTCTGATCCTATGCATGAAGATAAAAATAGAATGGATGAATGAAATTAGGTCTACGTCTCTGGAGTTAGATAAATACTAGAAATACATATTTCAGAGTCCCTGGAATACTGGGGAGAGCTAGAATCTCTAAAGAAAATGAAATCAGCTGGAAAAGATGTTTAGAGAGAAAAAAGTAATGGGCTAAAATAAAAAGTCTGGGACAGTAGGGAAATGCAGAAGGCAGAAGAGAAGTTGAAAAAGCTCATCGAGCTAGGTAGTGCCAAGTGTTACAGAGTGTTGGTACAGAACAGGAACTACATATGGGCCACTGATCCAGCATTTAGTCTGCCAACAGTGACCTTTGCAAGAGCAGCTTTAGTGCAATGACAACAAAGAAGCCAGATTTTACCAGGATGACTAAAGATTGAGAAGTTGAATAATACCAACTAGATATAATCATCACCTAATACATTTGCTTTTACTGTGTGCTCATTTGTATGCAAAGCCCTTTACATAGGCATTTTCATGTAATCCCTCACACAGTCCTAATGGAAAAAATACTACTATTAATTGTCTTTTTTTTTTTTTTAAGAAGTTGAACCTGAAGCATTAAGTGGTTAAACAACATTCCAAAATCATTGCTAATAAACAGTAGAACCTAGATTCCAATCACGTAGATTATTGTATTGTCTGTTCTTTTAACCACTGAGTATTTGCTCTTTTCTCAACCTTGGAGAGTAACCAACATAACTCCTTCGAGTTGTTAAAGAATGATGATCTCTTCAGTTGGTGCCTATTAAAATTAATATTTTCCCAATACTCATGCACTGCTCAAAATATAAAAGCCTTGTTATTAGACACCAGCATTCATCAATTTTCAATTTACTCTATCAGGTAGGCTCACTGGCATTGGATAGGCTTATTAATCCTACCTATGTTCACATGATATATGGGTTGAGTATGGATGGTAAGGCCAGAGCGGTGGTGGCTTGAGGATTCTTGGAGAGGAAAGAAAGGCCTTAAGTGATTTTTCATAGGTGGACACTGAAAGGGAAGAAAGAGAAATGGTGCATTTAGAAGAGTCGAGTGGATTATGTTTCAAAGGGAAAGGAAGAGCCTTTTTTTAGGTTTGAGAAGGTTAGGCTTGATGCTGACAGCTGCTCATGATTTGTGACTCTGAGAAAGTCATTTAGTTTTTCAGTCTTAATATTCCTGTTTGTAAAATGAGCAGTTTGGGCTAAGCGATCTCTAATGTTTTGTCCAGTGGTGAGTTTTATATATACATATATACATCGTCTTCACATACACATAGATATATAATCTTTAATATTTTCTTAGGTTGTTTATTGCTTTATTTGATGATGTATACTATCTCTTTGAAAAACAAAGACTCTTGTATTGCCTTACAGGAAAACCACATGGAAATATGAGTTGGGTAGTGTAATGGGTTCTAGTGGTTGGAGTTTCATATGAGGCCTTTTATTTAGTCATACTGGATAAGTGTATTTTGGCATTTAATAACCTGAAATGTTATTAATATGTTGTCTGTTATAAAATAATGTCCCCCAATTTAAAAATATTGTTCTTCTAAAGTTAAAACTGATTCAAATAATCTAGTGTGTGAAGCCTCGTATCCTTCCTATCATTTCTACTTTAACATCTTTCTCTTGGAGTGCTATCAAGAGAATTTATGACAGAAATAGATTCATCTGACCTTGTAATCACTTGGCATATCACATTCTCTCCAAAACAGGTAATTATTTCTTACTAAAGTAACTTGTTCTGCAACCTTTATTCTTCAGTAAAACATACACAAAATGTTTTCTTGGCTAAGAAGATCTCTTTGCCAACTTGTTTGGTAAAGCAACGATGGGGACTGGGTTTGCCCATATGGGTTGTTGGCAGGCCTGTGCCAGATGGCTTGGTGGTTCATTCTGTGATTCCTTCTCCAACACTTTCTCAGAGGATAAATTTAGTAATTGATGAGAAATGTCCCATTTCCTTCACTACACTTCATTTTTCCTTTTCAAGGGGAATTCTGCACACACACACACACACACACAAACTAAAATAGGTAGTTTGATAGGACACAATGAACAATATTCGATAGCAAACAAAGTGACTACAGTCAACAGTAAGTTAGGACATGTTTCAAAATAATGCAAATGGAATGTTCACACTAACGCAAAGAAATGATAAATGCCTAAGGAGATGGATACTGTGATTACCCTGATTTGATTACTTCACATTGTATACCTACAACAAAATATTACATGGGGCCTATAAAGGCATATAACCCATACTTAAAAATTAAAAACTTTAAAAACAGCTTTGCACACAACCCCCCTCAATAAAATCTAGGCTTCTGGACCCGTGGTTTTGACTGCTTTGTAATTATCCAGTCTTAAAATATAAGGTAATGCTCCTTCATATCTGGGCATACAAATTGGGGAATCTTAGTAATTTGACATACAGATTAAGGGAGAAGTAATACTTGAAGGGTTGTCTTTGGAAACCATACTTTGATTTTAATTTCAATTTTACTTTCAATATTATTTTGTATGAACCCATACTGAAGCATTGATTTGAAAAATAAGATAAAGGGTTGGGTGAGGTGGCTCATTACTATAATTTTAGTACTTTGGGACGTAAGACAGGAAGTTCAGTTGAGGTCAAGAGTTTGAAACCAGCCTTGCCAACATAGCAAGACTCACCTGTACAAAAAAATAAAATAAAATAAAATTTGGCCAGGCATGGTGGTGTGCACCTGTTGTCTCAGCTACTTGGGAGGCTGAGACAGGAGGACTGCTTGCCTCTGGAGTCTAAGGTTGCAGTGTAGTAGGATGATGACTATAGCCCAGGTGACTTAACAAGACCCTACCTCAAAAGAAAAGAAAAGAAAATATAATAAACTATATATATACAATTATAATAACTCTTACCAAGTGATTTTTACTATATCTGGTATCTGATGGTCATTCAATGTATTTGTTTCTTTTATTACCTAGTGAATATATCAATGATGAAATCCACTCATCAGAAATGAATGCCTTAAATTAATTTGGGGGCACACTATATATAGTTCATATAGATAAATATCTCTGAACGTTATACTAAAAATGTCAGATCTTTACATTTGGAGGGGGTGCTATCAGGATGAAAGGTAGCCATGTTGGAGTGGGAGATTTGGTAGAGTTATTGACAGAGAACATTACTGTGTGGTCAAAAAGCATATTAGTCTTTACTTTATAATTGAATTAGGGGCTACCATTTTTTGAGCCTGTCATGGTTTTTACTACTTATTGAACTGCAAAAGAAGTTCTACATTGATTCTTAAACAATAAGTGTAATAACAATGTACATAGAGTTATTCATCCTATGTTAGGAACAGCATGGGATTTGGTATGGGTAACATCCTATGTTAGGAACAGCATGGGTTATGGTATTTTTAACTGTTCATTAAGAACTAAACTAATTGTTAAAGCAGTGCTTGAGGAGATCCTTAGATCATTCTTCCTGCTTCTTGCTTTTTTTTACATGTCCTATTTGACATCTTCATGATGTAATTATCTTGTTATCATGCTAACACCCATTCCATACTCATGCCCCAACTGAAAATATTGCTTGGAATGTAGAACAAATATGCACTCAAAATTAGCTGCCAGCCCTGCTGCACTTCCCTCCTGATTTCTCACACTCCCATCCTTTTCTCTCTCCTGGGGCCTGTAACTCCTCTCTTCACCACCTTCTCTGTTCCTAAGGATGCATGTGCCAATATAGCCTCAGCCATATTGGTAAATGCAGGTCACTTCTTTCATCTTACATAGTTCCTTAACATCATTAGACAGCTGTTCACTCCTTAAAATGTATTTTTCTCTTGGCTTCTAAAACCACACCACACACAGCCCTGGTTTTCCACTTACCATGTCAACTACTTTCTCTCAATCTTCTTTCCTTATTTCCTTCCTTCTTCCTGGCCTTTAAGTGTTGGAATGCTTGTGACCTGGGACCTCTAAAATTCTTCTTTAAATGATCTCTCAAAGTCACTTGCTTATAAATAACATCAATGTATCTATAACTCCCAGTTTTATATCTCTAGTTCTGAATTTTTTTCTTTCTTTATTTGAACTCCAGAAGCTTTTATCCAAGTATTCAAACATACTTGAATATAAAATAGACTTCTCAAATACCATGTTGCTAAAGTAAAATATCTAATTTTCCCCCTACATCATTTCAACCAGGTCCTCTGCTTATCTTTTCTATCTGAGTATTCAGCACTTCTACCCACCAGAGGACTTTAATAAAATACATAAGATTTTTCTTGAGATTTCTTACTCTCTCCCAACTAATCTAGCATTAGGTACTGCTTGATTCTTTCTCTAAAATATATCCTAAACTAAATTATCTCTTTACATCTCCATTGTGATCATCCTAATCCAAACAGAAACCAAAATGATTCTTATAAAACAGAAACAACAGTACTTGCCTACTTAAATCTGCCCAATAGTATCCTCTTTCCCTGAGATGAAAGTTTAAATTTCTCTTATAGCCATAGTATTCCTTCCAATTTAGACCACAACTATTTTTCCAAACTCAACTTCCACCACTATCTTTCCATAAAACTTGTTACGTATAACCTTGTGTTCCTCACCAAAATGAACCATGGAGGGATTCAGAGTTGCCACTTCAAAGTGGGCTGTCTTGATGGCTAATATTGTATGTACTATTATTATATGACTCTATTTTGTTTTCTTTCTGGATCTTAACCTTGTTAGAAATCAGATTATTTATTTCTATGTTTTCTTATTTAGTGTCTGTTTCCCCAACCTCAGTTCCGTATTTGTAGCTCTATTATATTGAGAATCTTGGTTCCCAACCATATATATTTATTTGATACACACACACAAACTGCTAACAAAAAGAAACCTACCAAGCAAAGTTAAAATGTTCTTTGAAACTATTTTTGTCTATGGGAGTGTGCTAATAACATGTGCAGTTGGAGTTCTTGCTCATATGTTATATAAAAATTCTTTCTTTGTGGTTAGATTACTTATTTGATGCACAGTTAGTTTCATTTATTGATAATTAAATTCAAGTTCAGAGTTAGCTTTTCATTGATTCTTTTTTATTGAGTATTGTCTCTAACTATGGAAATGATTTCCACAGTAAAGAAGTCAAAAGTTATGCATAAGGAAATCTTGCTCCTATACAAATGTAAATATACTTGAAATCATATTACATATATACTCTTAATCTTTCTCAATAAATTAGTTATAAATTTACCCATCTCCAATTATTGGATCTTTAGGAAGCCTCCTGGCCAGACTACACTCCCCTGAATCTGTGCTCTCATGCACATTAAGGACCCCACTCAAGTGCCCTGTCAGCTGCACAATAAGAACAATGAACATCTCTAAATCATCTTTCATTGCCACTCACCTAGCACAATAACTGATCAAAAATATGGGTCTGATTGAGAACACATGATATTGCTTGACTTTATATGTTGAGAGTAAAACCTCTATAATTTCAGATTTTCTATTCTTTCTTCCATTCATGAACAGAGCAACCTGAGTATTACTAGTACATCTGCAAATTATATTTTACTTTCTCTTTCCTGTTTTTTAAAATTCTCTATGACATATTCAGTGAATTATAAAAAGAGAAAAAAATTATACAAATAAATCAGTAGGTAAACAAAACTTTTTAGAATTCTATCTTAACTGATATTCACAGTATTTTTTTCCATAGATTTTTAGTTTAAATCACACATTCTGTGTCTGTTTCTAATTAAAATACCCTCAGGTAGTTCATGTAAAAAAACAATCTTGGATAAACTCTATTACTGTAATATTGTAGCATCCAGGCCTTTTTATACTGGGATATTTTTCTTAGGATATTAAAGACTAATATAAAGATGACTTCATAACTTTAAATTATTTTTCAAGAACTATCAAGGACTATCGCACCAAAAAGTTCAGATTGAATTTAATATCTTGGCCTGTTCAGTGTTTTTACAAAGTAGAATAATTAAAATCTATATAAAGCATTTGAATTGTTCTTTGTAAATCTTTAGCATGGAAGTTGTCTCCTTACCATAGCCTGTACTACTTGAAGATTTATATTTCTAGAGGCCTCTTCCATTGAGATTTTTATTTCTTCCCAAGTACATTTTTAGCAAATGTTTGTTTCCTTCTCCTGACAGTGATTCTGCTAGTTAAGTCATTTTTTTTTTCACTCCACGTTCTCCAAGATAGCAACTGATTTATAAAGACTAAGAAAGACTAAGCAAGTTCCTGTCTTTTACAGAAATCGAGCATTCAGCCCGAGGGTGTTAGCAAGACGTGATAAGATCACAACTAATTATCGCATGAAAGTCTCAGGTTCCACATTTTTATCTAGCAAGATTTATGTCGCCTTTAGGATTAGCTGGTTTTGTGGAAAGATAACCCAAAAAGGCATGAAGATATTTTGTGTGCAGTGTAACATTACAATGATGATACTAGGTTATACTATATTTTTAAAATCCTGTTTAGCAAGAGTTTGTCTTTACCAACCTACGAACCACTATACTCTTCAGCTCCAGGCACCATGGTCATAAACTTCTTGAATTTGCAGTACTAAAAAAAGCTATTTGCAAACATTTGTGATAACATTTGCACATAAGGAGACACAGGATTCAGGAGAAGATATGCACAGAAAACTTCAATAACTGAAGCCATTTAATACAGATGTAGTATGCATTGGTTTATTTTTTTTTAATTCAACTTAACTTCAAGCACCAACATTTAAGAAATATAAATAGTGATTAGTCCTAAAGAATAAAAATTGTTCTCATTCATTTTGGGGATAGATCATTCTGAACATATAACCAGGGGCAAGCAAAGTTTTTTTATACTACCCTTAAATTCAGAATAGCTAACTTTATTTTTTAGACATTATTGTAATGTTTGCACTATCACCAAGTTGAAAATATACTATTAGTAAAACTTATTACAGCAGCTCTGTATCACCCTCCTGTGTAAGAAAACAAGAGAAAAAAATGTATAATTTCCTGTATGTGATAGGGTAACCTAAATGATGACAAGGTTCATTCATTCCCTTCTTTAAGCAGACTATTTTGAGATCATTTATTCTAAATTTAATATAATTTAATTGTAATTAAATTACAATTACAATATTGTAACTCTATATTGTAGAGTTACAATATAACTCTATTGTAATCATAAATACGACCAGAGATTTTTTTAAAAATATGTTCTCGTGTGTGTGTGTGTGTGTGTGTGTGTGTCTAACTTCCTATAACCTCAATGTGAACAGATCTTAATGCAACATCTAGGACTTGATATCATAGTTTAACTTGCAAAAAGTTATCAGGCAAGTAAAAATTAAAAGTAAACATTCAAACCATATTCAACTTTATTGTTTCATGATAAACCCTCATTTACCTTATGATATAATGTAAAAACTTCTGTCCTGTGCCTTACTCGAGTTTCTTGGATTAAGCTCACTTTTCTAATTCCTTCATTTTTCTAAAATCCTGGAATTACCCTTTACTCCATGGCATAAACATCACTATCCACATGTGATTTTAACCCCAGCATATATTTGGTTTTACATATCGCATATTTTTCCTGTGTCTATTAAATTGCACAAGGCAATTTTGATTATTGTATTTTTCATTCAGAAGGGGAATTCAGAGAGTAAAATTTTAAACGTTTTGGAAACAATATGACAAAATGGAATAGTAACACATTCAAACTATTTCATTAGCCATAGAATACAGTATCAACTTAAGAAAACAAAATAATAAAAATACAAGACATTTTCCTTAACTCTAGAATATTGTCTAAATTTCATCTTAACCCATCAATATTTTTTCTTGACATCAGTTCATTGTTCTGAATAGCTTAGTTTTAAATGGACAAGATATTTGATGTACTGCATATATGATATACCTAGACCATCTTTTTTTTTTTTTTTTTTTTTTTTTTAAGCGAAATTATCTCAAAATAAAACCAATAGTGAAATATCAAAGAAAATACCTAACTAAATAAGCAAGGTCAGTTAACTGACCTATCCAGTTATCTATACTGGCCATTTATCTAATGAAACTTAACAAGTGAAGGAAGGGAAAACTACTGATTTGAAAGCCAAATGAGACATGGGCTGAGCCTATGAAATTGAAAGGATTATGAAAACTGTCATGCCTCCTGTTTTGATCCAGGTAAATTAATAATGAGTACAAAATGCTCCTTTCTAAGCAAAGTTGGCCAAGAAAGTGAAGGGAAAAAAAAAAAAAGAAGTTTCATTCCCGCTCTTAAAATAAATAAATAAGCAAGCTAGCTTATCTTTTTAAAGTAAAAAAAAAAAAGAAAGAAAGAAAGAAAGAAAGAAAGAAAGAAAGAAAGAAAGAAAACAGAAGGAACAAGGAGAAGAGACTATGATGGGTGCATTTCTAAGATACCATCCTAAAATTAAGAATTGCAATAAAATGGGGCATCTAATTTTACTCTTTTCAACTGTTCAAAGCCACTTACTATATATCATTTAGGGAAAAAAGTTGATAAAACAATTTATTCTGACATTTTTAAACATGGAAAATCTTATGGGAATTTTTTTTTTCACTTTACTATCAACCTTTCAGGATTAAAATAGTAATAATAGTAATAATCAATAAAAATAAAAGAATACTTACAGCTTCCCAGTGGAATAAAATAAGCACAAAAGCTCTATGCAGCATTTCAGCTAGTCAAGAATAATGACATTCCTTTGTATGGCATTGATCTTGCATACTTTAACTTTGATTTAAAAGGAAATCTTGGCAGGCAATTAACCTACATGTAAAGATTTGTATAATAGGAAGCTCTTTTTGAATTGCTAATAGGTAACTCCTTTTCTCCCAGCAGCCCATTGAAGACTTCTGTTTTCATTGTGAGCTTCATCTACCTTAGTTTATTAGTATCAACTCTTTCAGCATCCTTGGTGCCCTTGGCATCTAAGTCTTCCATAGAGCTGGGATTTATTTATTTATTTATTTATTTATTAGGAAACACATTCTGTACAAAAGAAAACCAGCTAGGCACCAAGACCTGCCAAAAAATACTACACATATACCTCATCACTTATGCTCTATATCGACTAAGAATTAATTTATCTGATTGCAAGGAATTGAGAACAGAAGGTAAAAAACGGAAAATAAATATTATTGCTTTCGGGAAATAGACATATTATAACCAGAAACACCAGGATTGGATAAGAAACTTAAGAGTGTAACTTGAGGCTCTGATGAGACTTAGTTCAATGGCCAAGTTTCTAAGAGAAAATGTACCACTCTTTTTTTTTTTTTTTTTTTTTTTTTCATTTCTTTATTGTTTATTGTTGGGGATTCATTGAGGGTACAATAAACCAGGTTACATTGATTGCATTTTTTTAGGTAAAGTCCCTCTTACAATCGTGTCTTGCGCCCAGAAGGTGTGGCACACACCAAAGCCCCACTCCCCTCCCTCCTTCCCTCTCTTTGCTCTTCCTTTCTGATTTCATTTCTTTTCTTTTCTTTTCTTTTCTTTTTTTTTTTTTTTAAGCAGGAACTCAACTTTATTGTGTCAAGCAGCCACTTATATACAGCGTGGGGAAGGGGCGGGGAAAGAAGGCGGGGGATGAGGTGCGTGACAGGGTTG